>OZ022423.1:3017970-3269831 GCA_963989365.1 Rhimphoctona megacephalus
AAAGCGGACAAACTCAGACCAGGATCGTACTCAAGAGAATGAAATGAATTTAGTTGTATTAGTCACATTAACTTTGAGCAAATTTTGATACAATCAAAACCAGAGCGACTGTAGAGGAAAGCCTTTGGAATAAAATTTTTTCAATTTATTATGCCATAATCGGAGCTAAGAAGTGGAAATACTTAGAACACATGTCTCCTCTTCACGAAGTGTTCAAAGTTTGTAGATATCGGCTACATTCCAATGATACAAATTTTGATACCATCAAAAGAAGAAGAGTACCCGAAGACTTTCTGAAACAACTTTTTAAATTTATTATGCCACAACTAAAGTGGAAATGTGAAAAAACATAGTGCACTTTAAGCCCAATAAAGTTCAGAAAACTTGGATGTATCTATTGCGATCCGAGGACAGAAATTTTAATCCCATCCAAAAATGAACAGCCGAAGACTTTTTGTAATTAACTTTTCAATTCATAATGCACAATCAGAGACAGAAAGTGGAAATACTTGGTGCACATGTCGCTTCACAAAATGTTAAAAGTTTGTAGGTATCGGCTACATTCCCATGATACAAATTTTGATATTTCTAACAATAATGGCCGGGAAAGCCTCAAAACTAGAACTTGCAGATATTTTAATATTATCTTTGAATTTTGAAAAGTTCAGAAAGTATGTTATGGATATTTTAAAACAATAAATTCAACAAAACGGGCAAACTTCGATCAGTACTATACCCAAGAAAATGGATCGAGTTGAGTTGTACCAGTAACATTATCTTCGTGCAAATTTTCGTACCATCACAACCAGAGCATCCGTAGAGCAAATCTTTTTGAAAATATTTTTCAATTCGTTATGCCACAATAGAAGCCAAAAAGTAGAAATACTGAGCACACATGTTGCTCCAGGATGTTTCCAAAGTTTGTAAGTATACGTTGCGTTCCAATGAAACAAATTTTTATACTTCCAGAAAAAAAGGAATCAAAGACTTTCTGACAATTTTTTGGATTAATCATGCTACAACTCGAGCATACCACACATTGGGCTCAATAAAGTTTATGAATTTCGCATGTAGCCATTACTTTTCGAAGCCAAATTTTAATCCCATCCAAAAATGAGCAACTGAAGAATTTTCATAATAAAATATTCAAGTCCTAATAATGCCACTATTCGAGCCAAAAAGTGGAAATATTGGGCACACTTGTCACTTCACAGGTATTTCAAAGTATGTACGTATCTGTTGCAATTCAATGATACAAATGTTGATAATATCAGTAAAAACACATCAGAAGACTTTCTGAAACAATTTTTCAAAATTTATTATGATACAACTAAAGTGGGGAAGTGAAAAAATATAGCTCAATAGAGCCGAATGAAATTCTGAAATTTTGCATATATTCATTGCGTTCCGAAGACAATAATTTTGATCCCATTGACAAATGAGCAACCGCAGAATTTTCATAACAAAATTTTTAATTCATAATGCCACAATCGGAGCCAAAAAATGGAAATACTTGGTACATTTGTTGCTTTACAGAATTTCCAAAGTCTGTAGGTATCCGTTGCAATCCAATGATACAAATTTTGATATCAGTAAAAAAACATAAGAAGACTTCCTGAAACAATTTTTCAAAATTCATTATGCTACAACTAAATTAGGGAATTGAAAAAATGTAGCGCATATTGGGTCCAACAAAATTCTGAAATTTTACATGTATGCATGGCATTCTGAAGCCAGCGATTCTTAACCCAACGACAAATGAGCAATCGAAGAATTTTCATAACAAAATTTTCAATTCCTAATGTCATAATCAAAACCAAAAAGAGAAAATACGTAGCACATCTGTCGCTTCACAGAATTTTCAAAGTCTATAGGTATCTAATGCAATTCAGTTATACAAATTTTGATAATATCAGTAAAAACACATCGGAAGGCTTCCTGAAACAATTGTTTAAAATTCATTATGCTACAACTAAAGCGGGGATGTGAGAAAACAAAGAGCATATTGAGCCCAACAAAATTCTGAAAGTTTGCATATATCCATGGTGTTCCGAAGACAATATTTTTGATCCCATTGACAAATGAGCAACCGAAGAATTTTCAAAACAAAATTTTTAAATCATAATGCTACAATCGGAGGCAAAAAGTAGAAATACTTGGTACATTTGTCGCTTCACACAATTTTCAAAGTCTGTAGGCATTCGTTGCAATCCCAAAGATATAAATTTTGATAATGTCAGAAAAAACACATCGGAAGACTTTCTGAAATAATTTTTTAAAATACATTATGCTACAACTAAAGCGGGGATGTGAAAAAATATAGAGCATATTGAGCCAAACAAAATTCTGAAATTTTGCATATATCCATGGTGTTCCGAAGACAATATTTTTGATCCCATTGACAAGGGAGCAACCGAAGAATTTTCATAACAAAATGTTCAATTCATAATGCTATAATCGGAGCCAAAAATCGGAAATACTTGGTACATTTGTCGCTTCACAGAATTTCCAGAGTCTATAGGTATTCGTTGCATTACAAAGATACAAATTTTGATAATACCTGGATATGGAGTATATACCGCCATAATCTTTTGACATAAAGACATATCGTTACTTACTACGGTTATCATCCATATGCATCCATATATATCCAGATGCAGGTTGACAGTGTATTTGTCTATTAATTCATCAAACGCTAGATGTTTCTACACCATATATTTTGGATAGAAAAACGACGCCGAAAATCTTTTGAAATGGACCAACAATTATCATGCAAGGAACATTTTATGATGTACAAATCTTATTATGGCAAGCGAGGAACATTTTATAATAAAGAGGAACGGAATCAATAAAATAAATTGTCAACGGTGTAGAGTTAAAAAAAATATTTATTAGACACTGCTCAAAACTCGGCATGATAATAACAAACATTGCTATATATATATTTTTGACAGTCATTATTAGTTCTATAGAGTTTCTTTTCCAAATTTACATCGATTCACACCAATCATGATTAACAGTTCAATGTACACCATTTCGTAGTTATCAAAGAAACGAAAAGAATGATTTCTCAAGAAACCTTATACGAGGAACATTTAATCACGAAAGAGAAAAGAGATCGCTTTCGTTTCCGTCGTAGAGTTAAGTGTGGAAAATAAAAACTGCAGGATTAACAATAATAAAAAAATACATATTCATTTCAGCACTGTTCGAAAGTTGATTAAAAGCACTTCACTACTTTTACACCATCACTTTCTTATTATTACTGTAACCAAGAGTCGATCGAACCTAACCACGATATTTATAACCTCACAACTGTTCGTGAAAAAACATTAATATTTTCAATACTGTTTAAGCCACGAGATTCCAATTAGTCGCGATCGAAAGGGGGGGGGGGGGAAATATATTTTTCTTCAACCAAAGCTCCAAATTTATAATGGATATCACACATTTTTTCTAGCCTGACACAAACGAAGAATAATAGACAAGTGGCGAATAAACACGGAAAAACGTTACAACGATTATAAGTATTATTTAACCAAACTCACACATCCCGCACTGTTTCTACGAAACTTCGATCAAATTTTCAAACCTCAAAAAATACTTTAATAAATACTATTGTCACTTATCACTTATCCCGATTGATTTTTCCAAATTTTGTCACTGATTACCGATTTTACGATGAATGCGCGTTAAAACGGTTATAAAACGGTTATTTATTACGGTATATAACCAAACTGTTCCACACGTCCTGCACTGTTTTCACCATTTATTTTTTGAATTCCGCTTCACACAGATTCACATGACTCGTTTCATTGCGCAGTTGCGTGTTGCGCATCATTATGCGCATGCGCACTTGTTCACATCAAAATAATGAGACCCAACGAACACGACCACAGATCACACACCTTTAATGGTATTATCACAGATACAGACACCAACCAATCAGAAACTCGAGAGGCTCCAAGAGGTCTTTGATGGTGTAATCACAGATACAGACACCAACCAATCAGAAACTCGAGAGGCTTCAAGAGACCTTTGATGGTGTTGTATACAGGCACGTCGAAATCCTTCACACAATGATAGAAAAATTGATAATTTTGACCTGTGCAAAGTTTTTTCTCAGCAATTACGCTACCGATCATCCTGATTTTGGGCTCAATCGAAAGCATTTTTGACAATTAGTCTCCAGTCCTATTTTCGTTATATCAAACGACTCCTGAGCGTCGTAATGAAACGAAAAGATATGCGAATTTTACCCCACCGCCGCGAATCGTTTTACTCAGAGACTCGGCGAGCCTCGAGCCAGCAGACGACAGAGCTGTCAATGTACTTGTCCCGAAACTCTACCGAGTCTCTTGATTACGAAGCTCAGGAGGCATATGATGATTTGAAAATTGAACTGGAGATTTATTATGAAAAAATACTTCGATTGAGCCTTAAATCAGCACGATTGATGCCGTATTTGCTGAGAAAAAACTTTGCACAGGCTCAAGATTATGGTAACATCGAAGTATTGGCATGTCTGTATACGACACAATGAAAGGCCTCTTGACGCCTTCCGAGATTGTGATTGGTCATTCCATTTCATGTTTTTCTACCTAAACCACGCAAAGTCTGAACGGAGTTTTCGAAGTGAGAATAAGTGCTTATACGCGAGACGTGTTTGTGGATAAATTCGGGAAAAAAAATTATTTCGCGATCTGTGAATAAATAAATAGTTCGAAGTACCCATACCGCGGAAAGTCTGAACGGAGTTTTCAAAGTTAGAAGTGCTTACTCGGGACGTACTGTGGATAAATTCGGTAAAAAAATTATTTCGCGATCTATGAATAAATTTATTCACAGATCGCGAAATAATTTTGGATCGTATGCGTACTATCCAAAAATGATTTCTTTAATATAAATTCAATGACAGCAATTTAGAGGTTCATTCAAATTCACGTATTTTTTATTTTTTTCCCCCTTTCGATCGCGACTAATTAGAATCTCGTGGTTTAAACAGTATTGAAAATATGAATGTTTTTTCACGAACAGTTGTGAGGTTATAAATATCGTCGTTAGGTTCGATCGACTCTTGGTTACAGTAATAATAAGAAAGTGATGGTGTGAAAATAGTGAAGTGCTTTTAATCAACTTTCGAACAGTGCTGAAATGAATATGCATTTTTTATTATTGTTAACCCTGCAGTTTTTATTTTCCACACTTAACTCTACGACGGAATTTCTCTTCCGCGATTAAATGTTCCTCGTATAAGATTTCTTGAGAAATCAATTGTTTCGATTCTTTGATAACTATGACATGGTATACGTTGAACTGTTAATCATGATTGGTGTGAATCGATGTAAATTTAGAAAAGAAACTCTATAAAACTAATAATGAGTGTCAAAAAAAATGTATATGGCAAAGTTCGTTATTATCATGCCGAGTTTTGAGCAGTGTTTAATAAATATTTCTTTTAACTCTACACCGTTGACAATTTATTTTATTGATCCCTTTCCTCTTTATTATAAAACGTTCCTCGCTTGCCATAATAAGATTTGTACATCATAAAATGTTCCTTGCATGATAATTGTTGGTCCATTTCAAAAGATTTTCGATGTCGTTTTTCTATCCAAAATGTGGTGTAGAATCATCTCGCGTTTGATGAATTAATAGACAAATACACTGTCAACCTGCATCTGGATATATATGGACGCCTCTGGATGATAACCGTAGTAAGTAATGATATAACTTTATGTGAAAATGGCTTGTATAATATATCCTTATGTCAAAAGACTATGGCGGTAAATACTCCATATCCTGGTATTATCAAAATTTGTATCTTCGGATAGCAACGAATGCCTATAGACTCTAAAAATTCTGTGAAGCGACAAATGTACCAAGTATTTCCACTTCTTGGCTCCAATTGTAGCATTATGAATTGAACATTTTGTTATGAAAATTCTTCGGTTGCTCATTTGTCAATGGGATCAAAAATTTTGTCTTCGGAACACCATGGATATATGCAAAATTTCAGAATTTTGGTTGGCTCAATATGCTCTATATTTTTTCATATCCCCGCTTTAGTTGTAGCATAATGAATTTTAAAGAATTGTTTCAGAAAGTCTTCCGATATGTTTTTTCTGACATTATCAAAATTTATATCTTTGGATTGCAACGAATGCCTACAAACTTCGGAAATTGTGTAAAGCGACAAATGTACCAAGTATTTCTACTTTTTGCCTCCGATTTTAGCATTATGAATTGAAATTTTGTTATGAAAATTCTTCGGGTGCCCATTTGTCGATGGGACCAAAATTATTGTCTTCGGAACGCCATGAATATATGCAAAATTTCAGAACTTTGTATGGCTCAATATGCGCTCTATTTTTTCATTTCACCACTTTAGTTGTAATATTACGAATTTTTAAAAATTGTTTCAGGAAGTCTTCCGATGTGCTTTTACTGATATTATCAAAATTTGTATAATTGAATGGCAATGGATACCTACAGCCTTTGAAAATTCTGTGAAGCGACAGATTTGCCAAGTATTTCCCTTTTGCTCATTTGTCGATGGGTTAAGAATTGCTGGCTTCAGAATGCCATGCATACATGCAAAATTTCAGAATTTTGTTGGGCCCAATGTGCGCTACATTTTTTCAATTACCTAATTTAGTTGTAGCATAATGAATTTTGAAAAATTGTTTCAGGAAGTCTTCTGATGTTTCTTTTACTGATATTATCAAAATTTGTATCATTGGATTGCAACGGATACCTACAGACGTTGGAAATTCCGAAAAGCTACAAATGTATCAAGTATTTCCATTTTTTGGCTCCGATTGTGGCATTAAGAATTAAAAATTGTGTTATGAGAATTCTGCGGTTGCTCATTTGTCAATGGGATCAAAAGTATTGTCTTCGGAACGCCATAAATATATGCAAAATTTCATTCGGCTCTTTTGAGCTATATTTTTTCACTTCCCCACTTTAATTGTAGCATAATAAATTTTGAAAAATTGTTTTAGGAAGTCTTCTGATGTGTTTTTACTGATATTATCAAAATTTGTATCATTGAATTGCAACAGATACGTACAGACTTTGAAATATCTGTGAAGTAACAAGTGTGCCCAAATTTTCCACTTTTTTGCTGGAATAGTGGCATTATTAGGACTTGAAAATTTTATTATGAAAATTCTTTGCTTGCTCATTTTTGGATGGGATTAAAATTCGGCTTCGAAAAGTAATAGCTACATGCGAAATTCATAAACTTTATTGAGCCCGATATGCGGTATGCTTGAGTTGTGGTATGATTAATTCAAAAAATTGTCAGAAAGTCTTTGATTTCTTTTTTTCTGGAAGTATAGAAATTTGTTTCATTGGAACGCAACGTATACTTACAAACTTTGAACATTTCCTGGAGTAACATGTGTGCTCAGTATTTCCACTTTTTGGCTCCTATTGCGGCATAACGAATTAGTAGTAAGGCTATGCCAGTTCTAATCCACTTTTCACAGCAGGGTGCCTGGGTCTGGAGGGGGAAGGATCTGCGGGGGAGGGGAAGTATCTCAGGGAGCGGGGGAGTGGAGGGGGAAGTGGCGAGATGGGGATCACAATGCAACGGACCTGTTTGAACTTGTGCGGCAATGCTTAGAGAAATGCTGACGTATTGTCACTCTTTCTAAGAAAAGAGAATAAAAAATGATATTTATTACTGGAAGTCTTTACAAATGGTGTTTAAGCATCACACTCCCAATGATAGATTTATGTGTCCTGTTACACATTTTTGTAACCTGCAGAGTCATCATGAAGACATTTTAGTCAAATTCCACAAGAATGCTCATTCATGAGACTTTCTTTGAAAAGTCACCTTTTAGTCAAATTACACAAGAATGCTCATTCATGAGACTCTTTGAAAAGACACCTGCCCTTCCCCCAGATTTTAGCTCCAGTTATTGGGATAGATTTATGTGTCCTGTTACACATTTTTGTAACCTGCAGAGTCATCATGAAGACATTTTAGTCAAATTCCACAAGAATGCTCATTCATGAGACTTTCTTTGAAAAGTCACCTGTCCTTCCCCCAGATTTTAGCTCCAGTTGTTGGGAATTGCATAAGATTTCTATTTTCTTCAATAGTTACCAGCTACGTGAATGGATGATGGACCGCTTCCGTTTCATCTCAGGCGAAAGTTTTTTTTAGTAGTGAAATTTTTGTAATGTTATAAAAAAAAAATTATGCCTTAGACTTTTAATGGAAAGGACACTTTTTATGGAAAGACTACCAGGTGACGATCACACCTGACCTCCATTGAGTCATTGTTTGCTTAAAACGGTGCATTGGTAGAATTTTAACAAAAGATAAATCTCCTACCTGCTAGTCCATATTTTTGCGTTATATATAGTCTTGCGTTGATGCTGTATGGGTGGGGCGAGGGTAGGGGAAATGCGGGGTATAGTGAGTGTGAGAGATGTATGATTATTTTTAAATAATTTTAGTTTGAAAAAGTGGATAAACTTATAAGATTGAGAGTTAAATGTTTATTCTGAAAGTAGACGTCGACATGGATAGATACGCAAGCTTGTATGCAATCCACCCGTCGAAAGACCCCTGGACATTGACGAAAAATGAACTCGAATCGATTCCCAAGGCTTTACTTTTAAAATATTTTAGCTACTGTATAACTTCATTGTGGGATCGTTTACCAGAGCATTTACAGTGTGATAGTGAGATACAATCATATCATGAGTGTGATGATCATTTTAATCCACCATGGGAACTGACTCATGTTGATGCTGTTGGACCTATGCGTCGAGATTGTGAAAAGTGTTTTGAAATGGAAGAATTGGTGAATATATATGCAATTCGACGTACGAAGAATCCGCGAGAAATGACGACGGAGGAGCTACGAATTATATCGCCAACAATATTTAAACAGTACTTCAGTGAATTTACCGATTATTTGTGGGATCGTTTACCAGAATATTATCAATCTGATAGTGAGATTATATCATATAGACGATGTTACGAACATTGGAACACACCATCGACGGGGGATCACATCGATGGCCCCGTACCCCAACGTCGTAACTGCAGAGAGTGTTGCAAGAGCATTGAACATGTTTAAACCTGTCTCGAATGCAGGTGTGCAAACAAAGAAACGTGGACCCATTGTTCGACAAGAATAGATCTTCGGAAAATGCGTGGGAAAGAATCTGCTATTGCGGAATGTGCATTGTTCGAAGAAGCAGCTGTCAAAGATGCAGGTGGCGACATGTTCAAACCTGTATGAGGCTGCATAATACATGATTGAACTAATTTTTCCGGGAAGTGGAAGGGGATTGGACTTATGGAAGTGATGGATGGTACAAATAGTCGAGCATGGAAGAGATCAGCATCAATTCACAGCTCTAGAAGCTTCGTACAAGTCGTGATTTTTGAAAAATCTCTTAAAACCTCCACATTCGACAACGATGGCGTTCTCTGGTATCAACGACATCACTAAGCGGTCCGAGTATCTGCCCACGAAAAAACTAAAAGATCTTGAAGTGAACGGTGACTATGGAATCTCTGATATTCGATCGGCAAAGACTAAGTACGGCCCAAGATACGTCGTGGAAGTGCAGAGTGAATTCACCGTCTTCCTGCCACCCCGAGTCGTCAAGGCATTTGAACAAGATCCTGAGGCGTATGAAAAACTATTGGAAGCTGCTCATACTGGAAAACTCAGTATGAAATACATCGGCGGAGATTGGAACGGCGTCGAGTTTCATGAAATTTCAACGTGAATAAAAAAATATATAAAAATCTCTGTAATGTGAAGGAGGAGAAGGAGGAAGAGGAGGAGGAAATTTTGTATAAATAAATTAGAAAAAACCATTTCAAAAATGTTTTCTTTATTCAAAGATCCCTCGTTTGCATAAGGCATGGTATACATATAACCAGCTTTTCAAAGCTTTTACATTCATCGTTGCACAGTTGAATTTCAATTCGTTGGTATGGTGGTGGGGGCAATTCGATGTAGTTTTTAATAATTTCTTCAACGATGGGCAGTCCACAGTCTCCAAATCAACAATCTCCGTTGACAAATCCAAGAAGCTCGCTAACCACGAAGACTTTTCACAGCCTTTCACAAATATGGTGCGAGCGTGTTGTGAAATTGCTTGAATTATAGGTTTCGCTGCGTCGTATGGTATAAGACCATAGTCCCATGATATTCCACGGAAATTACGTTGCAACCATTTATTCATGGTTCGATATTTTGCTGGTAGCGTGTCCCATGCGTATGGTGGTTCGAAGAACAGCGTTAGAGGTTCAGCGTTTTTCACATCTGCTCGAATAATTGAAATTTCTTTGAGGATAAACTCGTTGATGGGCCCCTTGAAACCTTGTAGATCAACGATAAACTCCATCTCGACTGATGTCCAGTGTGGTCACTTCAGCCATTTTATACCAATTTTTTCACCCCACCACTCAGGGGATTATACTCTACAATACGATCATGTAGAATGAGGCAGGATGCACATGTCTGCGCAGGTACATTCGTTTTCATTTCAAATTGAGAGTTTGAGAGAGTTTAAGAGAGTATGGGAGTGTGAGAGTTTCAGAGAGTATGAGAGTTTAAAAGTTTGAGAGAGTTTAAATGTTTGAGGTTTTGAGAGAGTTCAAGAGTTTAAGAGTATGATAGTTTGAGAGAGTTCAAGAGTTTGAGAATTCGACAGTTCGAGAGAGTTTGAGAGGTTGAGAATTTGGGAGTGAGAGTTTAAGAGAGTATGAGAGTCTGAGAGTTTGAGAGAGTTTGGGAGTTTAAGAGAGTATAAGAGTCTGAGAGTTTAAGAGAGTATGAGAGTATGAGAGTTCGTGAGTTAGAGAGAGTTTGAATGTTTGAGAGCTTGAGACAGTTCAAGAATTTGAGGTTGAGAGAGTTTGAGAGCTTGAAAGTTTGAGACAGTTTGAGAATTTGAAAGTTTGCCAGATTGAGAGTGTGAGAGTTTGAGAGTGAAAGTTTGAGAGTTTGAGAGTTTGAAAGTGTAAAAAAAAAAATTAAGAGAGTTCGAGAGTTTGAGACCTTGAGAGTTTGAGAGTTTTAGAGTTTGAGAGTTTGAGAGAGTTTAAGAGTTTGAGAGGTTGAGATTTTGAGAGTTTAAGAGTTTGAAAGATTGAGAGTTTAAGAGTTTGAGAGTTTAAGAATTTGAGAGAGTTTGAGAGTTTGAGAGTTCGAGACAGTTTGAGAATTTGGGAATTTTGAGAGTTTGAGAGTTCAAAACAGTTTGACAGTTTGAGAGTTTGAAAGTTTGAGAGTTTAAGAGAGTTTGAGAGTTTGAAAGTTTGAGAGCTTAAGAGAGTTTGAGAGTTCGAAAGTTTGAAAGTTTGAGAGTTTGAGAGTTTAGGAGTTTAAGAGGTTGAGAGTTCAAAAGTTTATGAGTTTGAGAGTTCGACAGAGTTTGAGAGTTTGAAAAGTTGAAAGTTTCAGAGTTTGAGAGTGAGAGTTCAAGAGTTTGGGTGGTTGAGAGTTTGAGAGAGTTTAAGAATTTAAGAGATTATTGAATAATGCAGTTTTTGGAAAAACCATGCAAGATGTTCGTAGTCACGTGCAAGTCAAACTGTTAACTGAATGGGTAGGCCGATATGGAGCAGAGGCTATGATCGCAAAACCTAATTTTCACAGTCGAAGTATCTTTGCGGAAAATTTAATCGCTGTAGAGTTGCGAAATCTACAGGTCAAGTTTAACAAACCAATATATGCGGGTATGCCCATTTTGGATATCTCAAAAACTTGTCGATATTCGATATGCGTTCCACCACGAGTTTATAACTCCATCGTATCAAAACAAATGTAAAGTTATGTATACGGATACTGATAGTCTGATTTATCATATTGAATGTGAAGATGTATACCAGGATATGAAACGTAATCTTGATAAATATGACACAAGCGACTACCCCCCTGACAATGTATATGGTACAACGCTTGTCAATAAAAAGGTCCCAGGTCTCATGAAGGATGAGAACAACGGGGCCCTCATGACTGAATTCGTTGGATTTAGATCGAAAATGTATGCGATGCGAGTTGAGGGGAAGAAAGATGTTAAAAAAGCGAAAGGTGTAAAGAGCAATGTTGTTGTGAGAACCATAAAATTTGAAGATTATGTGAAATTTCTCGATGAGCAGATTGAAATGAAGTGTTGCCAATCATCGATTCTATCGACATTACATAATGTCTATACCATAACAGAGACAAAAATCGCTCTAAGTCCACACGATGACAAGCGATATATTATACCTGGAACGGTAGACACGTTGCCATGGGGTCATTACAGTATTCCCAAAGGTTCGGAAGCAATGAAAACGTAGAGAATTGTAAACCAAGAGCGCGTACGTATGTGTATGAGAGAGAGAGAGAGAGAGAGAGAGAGAGAGAGAAACATTTTTCTTCAATATTTGTACATTTGATGTGAAATAAAAAGAATCTTTTTTGTGAAACTCAATGTGTCCATTCTTTTTTTCCTTCTGTCTGCTTTCCAGGGCTATGCAGAGACCTGCTTGGATGTGTCGGGAGGGTCATAAAGAATAAATCAGACTTTAAAAATCTGTTTGTCTTCTTTATTGTTTACAAATCATCCTTACTTATCCAACTATTATGTGTATTGTCGAAACCTAGCCATTTCACAAGCAACTGACTACCACGCCTCTTCCAGGCTTTTTCGATGAGATATATGTCGGGATATTTAACTCGAAGTAACTCTTGCTCATAGAAACCACCTGCAATGGGCTCATCTTGGTGATCTTTTATGTTATATGTAATAGGGCTAGTTTTTCCTACTCGATATATTGTGAAAATTTCCGTTGGCCAGTTTGGCGTATAACCTTTCTCAAATACATTCTTAAATTTACTTTCGGAAAAAGTCAACAAACCGATAGAAATTTACCGAAGCATATAGCTTCAAGTATGTGGGCTTTTATTATAGGCTTTATCATGTTTTATGAAATCTGCAAATAATGTTGAAATCGTTCCTCTCATTGAAGTTGTGTAATAACGAATCATTATTCCACGACTCAGATCTCCCAAATGTGTTTAAGCCTTCAACAGATATTCAAACATATTCAATACTCATATAAAAATTAAAACCCTGAAAAAAAAAAAAACTTTCAACCCTACCAAAAAGTGATCAAATTAATGAATCATGACAAACTTTACAAATCCAATACTTGCAAAAAATATACATACATATATATATATATATATATATATATATATATATATATATTTCAAGACTTCACAAAAGTTACTGTTGCATATTACACGAAAGTTTAAGAAACCTTCCTTATTTCAGAGCATCTTTAAAAAGTGATGAAATACATTCCAATTATCTAATTATCGTCCTATAACGTGAAAAAAAAAAATTATGTCATGATTCTAAAGTATATAGGCTCAAGTACGTGGGTTTCTATTATAGGCTTTATCATGTTTTATAAAATCTGCAAATAATGTTAAAATCGTTTCTTTCATTGAAGTTGTGTAATGACGAATCATTATTCCACGACTCAGATCTCCCAAATGTGTTGAAGCCTTCCACAGATATTTAAACATATTCAATCCTTCCACAAAATTAAAACTCTGAAAAAAAAAAATTTCAACCCTACCAAAAAGAAAAAGTGATCAAATTAATGAGTCACGACAAAATTTACAAATCCAATCCTTGCAAATATATATATATATGGGCAGATCCATTACTTTTCGACCGCAGCCTGCGCGCTTGGGTCAGCGATTTGGCTGCCGATTTTTTCTCGAAAAGTAGGTTATAAAAAAAGACGATCCCCCAAATTTGAACTCAATTTAGCAAATTTTGACGGCTGTAGAATTTTTTGAAATTCTTGCAAAGTCAATTTATTAGCCATTTTCACGATTTTTTCATGCGAACTCTATGAAGCTCAAAGACTCGTATGAAGCGGCATTTTTCTTCGTCAATCTTCCACTTTTGAGAAAAAAATAGTATTTCACTCCAAACGAAAATCTGGTTAAGTTAGCACCCTTTTTTTTAATTACTTTTTTTTTTACCAAATTTCCCGTATTTTTTAAAAGCTGCCTGAGCGATAATTTTTCAAGTAGACGACTTTAAGACGGCTTAAATTTTTCATCTAGGTATATTCTATCACTACATATACTAATTTTTATATATTGCCACGTTCCATCTTATACATGGCCTCTCAAAGCTACTTGATTTCTGAAAAATCGCTGTTTTCTAACAGCTGTAACTTTTTTCTACCTCAACGAAATTGCTTGAAATTTTCAGGGAATATGCCTTATTCTATACCCAAACAACACTGAAATTTTTTAGAATGTATTTTAGCTGGTTAGTGAGCTGTGAATTTTCGAAATGTCCCAGTTTCCCGCTTTTTTTCATATTTATGGCACTATCGATGACTTTTTAAATTGCACGGAATAAATTTACTCTCATCTTTTATTAAGATGAGATAAAAACATAAAAAATGTAGACTTCCAAACCACAGTTTATACTAGGGATAAGGATAACAGCGAAAGGTTCTCATCTGGATGACATCATGAGACGGTTAGTGTCAGATCTAAGATGTAGAGAGTGCCACTACTATATCGGTCAGGTAGGAACTGCACGGCGCTTACACCGCCAAGGATTTGCCAATCTCTGCTTGGAATCGGTGACGTGACAAGTCAGGAAAAAGCTTCAATAATTTATTAAACAAAATAATTAGTAAAAGAGAATACAGAAACAGTTTTTAAACACTGTCTTATTGATATTTTCAACATAATTGTTAAATATAAAATATAGAAAAAAAATGCATGTTCAATTCAGAGTTGATTATTTTATGAGTGAACTTTTTATTGAAAATTGATATTGTTTATTGATCCCTGTCAATATGATTATCATCATTTCAATGCTTATGATTTCGTCAACAAGTTGCGGCCAGGGGTATGTGGTCCGAGGGCGGAGCCCCCGCTGCATCATACCACTGGCCGCAACTTGTTGACGAAATCATAAGCATTGAAATGATGATAATCATATTGACAGGGATCAATAAACAATATCAATTTTCAATAAAAAGTTCACTCATAAAATAATCAACTCTGAATTGAACATGCATTTTTTTTCTATATTTTATATTTAACAATTATGTTGAAAATATCAATAAGACAGTGTTTAAAAACTGTTTCTGTATTCTCTTTTACTAATTATTTTGTTTAATAAATTATTGAAGCTTTTTCCTGACTTGTCACGTCACCGATTCCAAGCAGAGATTGGCAAATCCTTGGCGGTGTAAACGCCGTGCAGTTCCTACCTGACCGATATAGTAGTGGCACTCTCTACATCTTAGATCTGACACTAACCGTCTCATGATGTCATCCAGATGAGAACCTTTCGCTGTTATCCTTATCCCTAGTATAAACTGTGGTTTGGAAGTCTACATTTTTTATGTTTTTATCTCATCTTAATAAAAGATGAGAGTAAATTTATTCCGTGCAATTTAAAAAGTCATCGATAGTGCCATAAATATGAAAAAAAGCGGGAAACTGGGACATTTCGAAAATTCACAGCTCACTAACCAGCTAAAATACATTCTAAAAAATTTCAGTGTTGTTTGGGTATAGAATAAGGCATATTCCCTGAAAATTTCACGCAATTTCGTTGAGGTAGAAAAAAGTTACAGCTGTTAGAAAACAGCGATTTTTCAGAAATCAAGTAGCTTTGAGAGGCCATGTATAAGATGGAACGTGGCAATATATAAAAATTAGTATATGTAGTGATAGAATATACCTAGATGAAAAATTTAAGCCGTCTTAAAGTCGTCTACTTGAAAAATTATCGCTCAGGCAGCTTTTAAAAAATACGGGAAATTTGGTAAAAAAAAAAGTAATTAAAAAAAAGGGTGCTAACTTAACCAGATTTTCGTTTGGAGTGAAATACTATTTTTTTCTCAAAAGTGGAAGATTGACGAAGAAAAATGCCGCTTCATACGAGTCTTTGAGCTTCATAGAGTTCGCATGAAAAAATCGTGAAAATGGCTAATAAATTGACTTTGCAAGAATTTCAAAAAATTCTACAGCCGTCAAAATTTGCTAAATTGAGTTCAAATTTGGGGGATCGTCTTTTTTTATAACCTACTTTTCGAGAAAAAATCGGCAGCCAAATCGCTGACCCAAGCGCGCAGGCTGCGGTCGAAAAGTAATGGATCTGCCCATATATATATATATTTGCAAGGATTGGATTTGTAAATTTTGTCGTGACTCATTAATTTGATCACTTTTTCTTTTTGGTAGGGTTGAAATTTTTTTTTTTCAGAGTTTTAATTTTGTGGAAGGATTGAATATGTTTAAATATCTGTGGAAGGCTTCAACACATTTGGGAGATCTGAGTCGTGGAATAATGATTCGTCATTACACAACTTCAATGAAAGAAACGATTTTAACATTATTTGCAGATTTTATAAAACATGATAAAGCCTATAATAGAAACCCACGTACTTGAGCCTATATACTTTAGAATCATGACATAATTTTTTTTTTTCACGTTATAGGACGATAATTAGATAATTGGAATGTATTTCATCACTTTTTAAAGATGCTCTGAAATAAGGAAGGTTTCTTAAACTTTCGTGTAATATGCAACAGTAACTTTTGTGAAGTCTTGAAATATATATATATATATATATATATATATATATATATATATGTATGTATATTTTTTGCAAGTATTGGATTTGTAAAGTTTGTCATGATTCATTAATTTGATCACTTTTTGGTAGGGTTGAAAGTTTTTTTTTTTTTCAGGGTTTTAATTTTTATATGAGTATTGAATATGTTTGAATATCTGTTGAAGGCTTAAACACATTTGGGAGATCTGAGTCGTGGAATAATGATTCGTTATTACACAACTTCAATGAGAGGAACGATTTCAACATTATTTGCAGATTTCATAAAACATGATAAAGCCTATAATAAAAGCCCACATACTTGAAGCTATATGCTTCGGTAAATTTCTATCGGTTTGTTGACTTTTTCCGAAAGTAAATTTAAGAATGTATTTGAGAAAGGTTATACGCCAAACTGGCCAACGGAAATTTTCACAATATATCGAGTAGGAAAAACTAGCCCTATTACATATAACATAAAAGATCACCAAGATGAGCCCATTGCAGGTGGTTTCTATGAGCAAGAGTTACTTCGAGTTAAATATCCCGACATATATCTCATCGAAAAAGCCTGGAAGAGGCGTGGTAGTCAGTTGCTTGTGAAATGGCTAGGTTTCGACAATACACATAATAGTTGGATAAGTAAGGATGATTTGTAAACAATAAAGAAGACAAACAGATTTTTAAAGTCTGATTTATTCTTTATGACCCTCCCGACACATCCAAGCAGGTCTCTGCATAGCCCTGGAAAGCAGACAGAAGGAAAAAAAGGATGGACACATTGAGTTTCACAAAAAAGATTCTTTTTATTTCACATCAAATGTACAAATATTGAAGAAAAATGTTTCTCTCTCTCTCTCTCTCTCTCTCTCTCTCTCTCATACACATACGTACGCGCTCTTGGTTTACAATTCTCTACGTTTTCATTGCTTCCGAACCTTTGGGAATACTGTAATGACCCCATGGCAACGTGTCTACCGTTCCAGGTATAATATATCGCTTGTCATCGTGTGGACTTAGAGCGATTTTTGTCTCTGTTATGGTATAGACATTATGTAATGTCGATAGAATCGATGATTGGCAACACTTCATTTCAATCTGCTCATCGAGAAATTTCACATAATCTTCAAATTTTATGGTTCTCACAACAACATTGCTCTTTACACCTTTCGCTTTTTTAACATCTTTCTTCCCCTCAACTCGCATCGCATACATTTTCGATCTAAATCCAACGAATTCAGTCATGAGGGCCCCGTTGTTCTCATCCTTCATGAGACCTGGGACCTTTTTATTGACAAGCGTTGTACCATATACATTGTCAGGGGGGTAGTCGCTTGTGTCATATTTATCAAGATTACGTTTCATATCCTGGTATACATCTTCACATTCAATATGATAAATCAGACTATCAGTATCCGTATACATAACTTTACATTTGTTTTGATACGATGGAGTTATAAACTCGTGGTGGAACGCATATCGAATATCGACAAGTTTTTGAGATATCCAAAATGGGCATACCCGCATATATTGGTTTGTTAAACTTGACCTGTAGATTTCGCAACTCTACAGCGATTAAATTTTCCGCAAAGATACTTCGACTGTGAAAATTAGGTTTTGCGATCATAGCCTCTGCTCCATATCGGCCTACCCATTCAGTTAACAGTTTGACTTGCACGTGACTACGAACATCTTGCATGGTTTTTCCAAAAACTGCATTATTCAATAATCTCTTAAATTCTTAAACTCTCTCAAACTCTCAACCACCCAAACTCTTGAACTCTCACTCTCAAACTCTGAAACTTTCAACTTTTCAAACTCTCAAACTCTGTCGAACTCTCAAACTCATAAACTTTTGAACTCTCAACCTCTTAAACTCCTAAACTCTCAAACTCTCAAACTTTCAAACTTTCGAACTCTCAAACTCTCTTAAGCTCTCAAACTTTCAAACTCTCAAACTCTCTTAAACTCTCAAACTTTCAAACTCTCAAACTGTCAAACTGTTTTGAACTCTCAAACTCTCAAAATTCCCAAATTCTCAAACTGTCTCGAACTCTCAAACTCTCAAACTCTCTCAAATTCTTAAACTCTCAAACTCTTAAACTCTCAATCTTTCAAACTCTTAAACTCTCAAAATCTCAACCTCTCAAACTCTTAAACTCTCTCAAACTCTCAAACTCTAAAACTCTCAAACTCTCAAGGTCTCAAACTCTCGAACTCTCTTAATTTTTTTTTTTACACTTTCAAACTCTCAAACTCTCAAACTTTCACTCTCAAACTCTCACACTCTCAATCTGGCAAACTTTCAAATTCTCAAACTGTCTCAAACTTTCAAGCTCTCAAACTCTCTCAACCTCAAATTCTTGAACTGTCTCAAGCTCTCAAACATTCAAACTCTCTCTAACTCTCGAACTCTCATACTCTCATACTCTCTTAAACTCTCAGACTCTTATACTCTCTTAAACTCCCAAACTCTCTCAAACTCTCAGACTCTCATACTCTCTTAAACTCTCACTCCCAAATTCTCAACCTCTCAAACTCTCTCGAACTGTCGAATTCTCAAACTCTTGAACTCTCTCAAACTATCATACTCTTAAACTCTTGAACTCTCTCAAAACCTCAAACATTTAAACTCTCTCAAACTTTTAAACTCTCATACTCTCTGAAACTCTCACACTCCCATACTCTCTTAAACTCTCTCAAACTCTCAATTTGAAATGAAAACGAATGTACCTGCGCAGACATGTGCATCCTGCCTCATTCTACATGATCGTATTGTAGAGTATAATCCCCTGAGTGGTGGGGTGAAAAAATTGGTATAAAATGGCTGAAGTGACCACACTGGACATCAGTCGAGATGGAGTTTATCGTTGATCTACAAGGTTTCAAGGGGCCCATCAACGAGTTTATCCTCAAAGAAATTTCAATTATTCGAGCAGATGTGAAAAACGCTGAACCTCTAACGCTGTTCTTCGAACCACCATACGCATGGGACACGCTACCAGCAAAATATCGAACCATGAATAAATGGTTGCAACGTAATTTCCGTGGAATATCATGGGACTATGGTCTTATACCATACGACGCAGCGAAACCTATAATTCAAGCAATTTCACAACACGCTCGCACCATATTTGTGAAAGGCTGTGAAAAGTCTTCGTGGTTAGCGAGCTTCTTGGATTTGTCAACGGAGATTGTTGATTTGGAGACTGTGGACTGCCCATCGTTGAAGAAATTATTAAAAACTACATCGAATTGCCCCCACCACCATACCAACGAATTGAAATTCAACTGTGCAACGATGAATGTAAAAGCTTTGAAAAGCTGGTTATATGTATACCATGCCTTATGCAAACGAGGGATCTTTGAATAAAGAAAACATTTTTGAAATGGTTTTTTCTAATTTATTTATACAAAATTTCCTCCTCCTCTTCCTCCTTCTCCTCCTTCACATTACAGAGATTTTTATATATTTTTTTATTCACGTTGAAATTTCATGAAACTCGACGCCGTTCCAATCTCCGCCGATGTATTTCATACTGAGTTTTCCAGTATGAGCAGCTTCCAATAGTTTTTCATACGCCTCAGGATCTTGTTCAAATGCCTTGACGACTCGGGGTGGCAGGAAGACGGTGAATTCACTCTGCACTTCCACGACGTATCTTGGGCCGTACTTAGTCTTTGCCGATCGAATATCAGAGATTCCATAGTCACCGTTCACTTCAAGATCTTTTAGTTTTTTCGTGGGCAGATACTCGGACCGCTTAGTGATGTCGTTGATACCAGAGAACGCCATCGTTGTCGAATGTGGAGGTTTTAAGAGATTTTTCAAAAATCACGACTTGTACGAAGCTTCCAGAGCTGTGAATTGATGCTGATCTCTTCCATGCTCGACTATTTGTACCATCCATCACTTCCATAAGTCCAATCCCCTTCCACTTCCCGGAAAAATTAGTTCAATCATGTATTATGCAGCCTCATACAGGTTTGAACATGTCGCCACCTGCATCTTTGACAGCTGCTTCTTCGAACAATGCACATTCCGCAATAGCAGATTCTTTCCCACGCATTTTCCGAAGATCTATTCTTGTCGAACAATGGGTCCACGTTTCTTTGTTTGCACACCTGCATTCGAGACAGGTTTAAACATGTTCAATGCTCTTGCAACACTCTCTGCAGTTACGACGTTGGGGTACGGGGCCATCGATGTGATCCCCCGTCGATGGTGTGTTCCAATGTTCGTAACATCGTCTATATGATATAATCTCACTATCAGATTGATAATATTCTGGTAAACGATCCCACAAATAATCGGTAAATTCACTGAAGTACTGTTTAAATATTGTTGGCGATATAATTCGTAGCTCCTCCGTCGTCATTTCTCGCGGATTCTTCGTACGTCGAATTGCATATATATTCACCAATTCTTCCATTTCAAAACACTTTTCACAATCTCGACGCATAGGTCCAACAGCATCAACATGAGTCAGTTCCCATGGTGGATTAAAATGATCATCACACTCATGATATGATTGTATCTCACTATCACACTGTAAATGCTCTGGTAAACGATCCCACAATGAAGTTATACAGTAGCTAAAATATTTTAAAAGTAAAGCCTTGGGAATCGATTCGAGTTCATTTTTCGTCAATGTCCAGGGGTCTTTCGACGGGTGGATTGCATACAAGCTTGCGCATCTATCCATGTCGACGTCTACTTTCAGAATAAACATTTAACTCTCAATCTTATAAGTTTATCCACTTTTTCAAACTAAAATTATTTAAAAATAATCATACATCTCTCACACTCACTATACCCCGCATTTCCCCTACCCTCGCCCCACCCATACAGCATCAACGCAAGACTATATATAACGCAAAAATATGGACTAGCAGGTAGGAGATTTATCTTTTGTTAAAATTCTACCAATGCACCGTTTTAAGCAAACAATGACTCAATGGAGGTCAGGTGTGATCGTCACCTGGTAGTCTTTCCATAAAAAGTGTCCTTTCCATTAAAAGTCTAAGGCATAATTTTTTTTTTATAACATTACAAAAATTTCACTACTAAAAAAAACTTTCGCCTGAGATGAAACGGAAGCGGTCCATCATCCATTCACGTAGCTGGTAACTATTGAAGAAAATAGAAATCTTATGCAATTCCCAACAACTGGAGCTAATATCTGGGGGAAGGACAGGTGACTTTTCAAAGAAAGTCTCATGAATGAGCATTCTTGTGGAATTTGACTAAAATGTCTTCATGATGACTCTGCAGGTTACAAAAATGTGTAACAGGACACATAAATCTATCCCAATAACTGGAGCTAAAATCTGGGGGAAGGCCAGGTGTCTTTTCAAAGAGTCTCATGAATGAGCATTCTTGTGTAATTTGACTAAAAGGTGACTTTTCAAAGAAAGTCTCATGAATGAGCATTCTTGTGGAATTTGACTAAAATGTCTTCATGATGACTCTGCAGGTTACAAAAATGTGTAACAGGACACATAAATCTATCATTGGGAGTGTGATGCTTAAACACCATTTGTAAAGACTTCCAGTAATAAATATCATTTTTTATTCTCTTTTCTTAGAAAGAGTGACAATACGTCAGCATTTCTCTAAGCATTGCCGCACAAGTTCAAACAGGTCCGTTGCATTGTGATCCCCATCTCGCCACTTCCCCCTCCACTCCCCCGCTCCCTGAGATACTTCCCCTCCCCCGCAGATCCTTCCCCCTCCAGACCCAGGCACCCTGCTGTGAAAAGTGGATTAGAACTGGCATAGCCTTACTACTCGAATTGAAAAATATTTTCAAAAAGATTTGCTCTACGGATGCTGTGGTTGTGATGGTACGAAAATTTGCACGAAGATAATGCAACTGAACTCAACTCTTTTTAAAGAAAAAAATGAAAAAATATAAAAATAATGAAGATAACTCAACTCGATCCATTTTCTTGGGCACAGTACTGATCTAAGTTTGCCCGCTTTGTTGAATTTATTGTTTAAAAATATCCATAACATACTTTCTGAACTTTTCAAAATTCAAAGATAATATTAAAATATCTGTAAGTTCTAGTTTTGAGGCTTTCACGGCTATTATTGTTATAAATATCAAAATTTGTATCGAAATTTGTATCATGGGAATGTAGCCGATACCTACAAACTTTTAACATTTTGTGAACCGCCAAGTATTTCCAATTTTTGTCTCTGATTGTGGCATTATGAATTGAAAAATTTATTACAAAAAGTCTTCGACTGCTCATTTTTGGATGGGATTAAAATGTCTGTCCTCGGAACGCTGTAGGTACCTCCAAGTTTTCTGAACTTTGTTGGGCTTAAAGTGCACTATGTTTTTTCACTTTTCCACTTTAGTTATGGCATAATAAATTTAAAAAGTTATTTCAGAAAGTCTTCGGGCGCTCTTCTTCTGATAGTATCAAAATTTGTATAATTGGAATGTAGCCGATATCTACAAATTTTGATCATTTTGTGAAGAGGAGACATGTGTGCTAAGTATTTCCACTTTTTAGCACTGATTATAGCATAATAAATTGATAAAGTTTTATTCTAAACGCTTTCCTCTACAGTTGCTCTGGTTTTGATGGTATCAAAATTTGCTCAAAGCTAATGTGACTAATACAACTAAATTCATTTCATTCTCTTGGGTACGATCCTGTTCTCAGTTTGTCCGCTTTGTTCAATATATTGTTTTGGAGTTTCCATAACATACTATTTGAACTTTTCTATATTCAATGAGAATATTGAAATAGTTGTAACTTTTTATGTTCATGGTAGTAACTTCTTCAATGGTATTGAAAAATAATCATGATTCCACCTTGTTAATAAAAATAAGAATGAAAAAATGCGTGAACTTTTTTCACAATAGATTCGATATGTCTTCTCTAAACATACGTGAAACTGGTTTTTTATTTTATCATTAATCAAAAATGAAAAATTTCGAAAAAAATCGCTCCATTTTTATCAACAAGCTGAAATAAGTGTAATATTTTTTACCACAAATCTACAAATATGAGAAGGAGATACTGCTGTTTAATATGTTTCTTTGATAAACACAAATTCAAATAGCTACAAATTCTATGGAAAAGTTCTGACTGCTCTAATCTTGCCCTCAAAAGCTTTGTAAATTTTTGTATCAGACTCCCAGTTCCCGACTTATTTTAGCCTGATTCCAGAAAGGTAAATCGAAATGTCAAAAAAATTTGACTGGCTCGAGAATAAAATAAATGCCAAATTGAAAATTCCAAAACACGTGCCCCTTTATTTCATGGAAAAAAATCCTGACTCGAAGTAGAAGGGTTCAGGGTTTGGAAATGAAAAAGCGATAATTTCCCAATATAACCTTTTTCTAATCTATATAAAGCGAGATGTTTGAAAAGAAAGAGAAAAAACGAATCATATCACTCATAAAAATCCCCCTCGCGGAAGAAACCTAGACAAGTACATTTGTTGACCGCCGTTCCCATATTTTTCCACGAATATACATACACTGCAAAAACCTGTTCTCGCAAAAATCCCTAAGAAAATCAAATCCTATCAAAAAGTAAGAAAATGACCACTCTCAAAAAATGTATCAAATAAATTCAAATCACACAAAACAAAATGAGTTAATCCTCGCGAAAAGCTAAGTTTGGGTTTTGCAAAAAGTTATAAAATAAATTGAGCTATACTAAAATATATGTGGCCAAGTACGAGAGGCTTTATCGTGTGATAAAATCATCAAATAATGTTGAATGTTGATAGAGAAAAGAATGAAGTTCGAAAATGCAGTTGTTTTACCAACCAGAATGAAAATAATAACTCTGTATCAATAAGGGTCCGAAGCAAAAAAAGATTGCAACCGAAAAAAAATTAGATGAAAAAGAATTTCGGCCGAAGCACTTGGAGAGGTTATCACCATGACTGATACATTATGTGAATTAAGTAAAAAAACACTCGTCAAGTACTTCGGCCGAATATTTTTTTAATCTAATTTTTTTTCCATGTTTTATAAAACATTTTGTAAGATAAGGATGATGCATCGTAATCTTCCGTCATTTCATCTTTGAACGAATAATAATTCTGAGGCTCCTTCTATAAATCTATAATAAAGTTAAATATAATTGTCTATATATAGCTTAAACCGAAATTGCTAATATCCTCGCTGCCTTTTCGCCCCTGAATGCCTTATTCTAATGCACAACTTGAAAGCTAATGATAAAGTATTTAATTTTCTGAATTTTCGCCTTGGGGAAAAACTGTCACTTGACGTCTCTTCTATAACACCTTCCTGCCAAGCTATAATCGAATAATAACCTATCAATGAATTACTAACATCTCGAAATTACTTCGAGTCTGTAGTTAACTCTTTTGAAAACATTATAACTTTTTTTCTTATCACAGGAACGAAACGCTCCTATATTTAAATAACCTCAATAACAATGATTTTATGGTAGAAAATCTGTCTCATTCTATTTTATGTCGAATTAGTAGTGTGAACAGTACTAATTCCTGACATTGAAATAAATCGATGATGTAATGATGCAGACACGTTGTAAGTTTCTTTTGTTATATATAGGCTCTATTGGAGTTTATATAAAATGAAATATATGAAAATACTATAGAAAAAGAAGTGATATCAAATAGCAAAAATCCCCTCCCGGGGGAAAAAACCTGGACAAGTACATTGGTGGTCCCGATATCACAAAAAGTCCAAAACCCCACTTAATTTTTTTTTTTAATGTTTACTAATTTTATTTATATCCTGGAAGGAAATCAACCATATAGATCACGAAATATCCGGCCAAAAAACCAGACTTCACAATAAATTGTTACTTTGAATTTATTTCCACGGAACAGAACAAGAATCAAAACATTAAAAAATCAGCATTATCAAGATGAGAAAAATACCACTTATAATTGGTGTGTACGAAGTATCAATAGTCTAGAAAAAAATGAAAAAGATCGATATCTAAGTTACGTGCAGCAGTAAAATTTATGATATCAGTACTACGACAAGTATTTCTTTGGTGATTGAGAAGATATCAATATGGACGTATCGGCAACGTAGGACATGCAGTTGGTGCATTGCTTCTGGGATCTCCTAAGTCAAGTAGCTACTTTTGTTTTGGCTATGGCGCGACCAATGTTGCCAAATAGTATTTACTTATATGACCTAATGAAACAACATTGCCTGCGCCGTGGCTAAAATATCGAAAAACAAGCAGGAACAGGGAGTTTCGCATAAGATCCCGTGCTTTTGTAATGTTAAAAAAAAAACTTTAATTTATGTCTGTACATGATAGCACAGTTTTGTTTGATTGGTAATAATTTGATGAACGTTCACCACTGTACGTTGAGCGTATACGCACAGAGTACTTGTCCGGCCCACAACTTTTTATTAAAATTGCTCATTCAAGTGAAAATCAAATTGGAGATGCTTTTCGTAGCATGCGTTGCTTTTCGCCGTCAGAAATTTATAAGAAAATCAATTCTTCTGCGAATTTCAGAATGGCCTTGTATCATATACAACATTCGACGTCGATTCAATCGGAATAAAATGGTGTTCGTAGTCATCATAAAATTACATTAACATAAGGTGCAGTCAGTTATGAAATTTCTGAAGATGCGACTCATTGTCAGTAAACTATTGCCAGCAATGTAGCGTATCATACTTTCAAAAACTACTATTGCCAGCAATGAAAGTTATTATACTTTTGAAAGCCACTATTTATTAGTAGAAGATCTAAGTAATCACTGGTGAATGGTCAAAAGATCAATGCGGGCTATGAATGCACTGTCAAATTTGTATCCAAAGTTTTAAGATCACGCAAATTTCACACAAAATAATCCCCCTCCGTTCGTTTCATTTTAACGTTCTTGGGCGCCAGCTATCAAAATAGCCCTTTATGTTTTGAAAAAGAGAATTTAAACCATTATGCGGGATTAATCATAAAAAAATAAAAATTAAATAAGATATTACCAAGAATGAAAAAGTGCGTATTTATGAGCCTTCACTTTTCAGAGAGACCACTTATTTTTACTGGAATGAGCAATTTTAATAAAAAGTTATGGTCCGGACAAGTACTCTGTGCGTATACGCTCAACTTACGGTGGTGAACGTTCATCGAATTATTACCAATCAAACAAAACTGTGCTATCATGTACAGACATAAATTAAAGTTTTTTTTTTAACATTACAAAAGCACCGGATCTTATGCGAAACTCCTTGTTCCTGCTTGTTTTTCGTTATTTTGGCCACGGCGCAGGCAATGTTGTTTCATTAGGTCATGTAAGTAAATACTATTTGGTAACATTGGTCGCGCAATAGCCAAAACAAAAGTAGCTACTCGACTTAGGAGTTCCCAGAAGCAGTGCACCAACTGCATGCCCTACGTTGCCGGTACGTCCACATTGATATCTTCTCAGTCACCGAAGAAATACTTGTCCTAGTACTGATATCATAAATTTTACTGCTGCACGTAACTTAGATAACGATCTTTTTTCATTTTTTTCTTGACTATTGATACTTCTTACCCACCAATTATAAGTGGTATTTTTCTCATCTTGATAATGCTGATTTTTTAATGTTTTGATTTTTTTTCTGTTCTGTGGAAATAAATTCAAAGTAACATTTATTGTGAAGTCTGGTTTTTTGGCCGGATATTTCGTGATCTATATGGTTGGTTTCCCTCCGGTATATAAATAAAATTAGTAAACATAAAATAAAATTTAAGTGGGGTTTTGGACTCTTTGTGATATCGGGACCACCAATGTACTTGTCCAGGTTTTTTCCCCCGGTAGGGGATTATTGCTATTTTTTAGTTCTTCTGGTGAGAAAGATGTAAACGGAGACGAAAATTTCGATTTTACTAGTCCTAAATTAGAGAGCACACGCCATAGAGAAGTCGAATCAGTAGTAGCAGACAATCTCTCAAGGTAATATTGGTTCTTTTTTTGTTTTATATGCGATGATAGTTCATTTCTGAATTGTTTGAAAATAGCCATGGCTAAAATGTTACCTGATCTTTTTGCTTGCTTGTACATAATATGTTTTAATTTGATGCGTGTTCTAAGTTCAGCTGTTAGCCACGGCGCTAATGGTCTGCTAACAGTAAAAGTACGAATCGGTGCATGAATATCTAGAGATTTTAATACTTGGATGCGAAGAGAGTGAACTTTGTCATCGAGTTCTGGTGCCGAGGAACAAGGTCTCAGAGATGAAAAATCATTTGCATCAAGTAGCACGCCTATAGTCTTGGTATATTCAGTTTCATTGAAATTTCTTAACGTGCGCCTAGTGATGATTCGCTGAGTAGCAGCTTCAACAGAAAATTTATATGTTAATCTGATAAAGTCATGACCAGCAATAAAGGGAGATTCTGATTTAGAAAAGGAGCCGATTTTATTATAGTTATCAACAACGAACACATCAAGCCACGAATCAGAGTTGACGGTGTGATGAGTGGCCATTGAGTCTACGATATGTAAAGCTTAGCTGTAGAAAATTTCTTTTAGATGGGTGGCTTCGAAGTTGCTACTCAACAAATTACAATTTAGATCACCACAGATAATAATATTCTCATAAAAAGGAGAGAAACGCAGATAATCATCAATAAAGGCATGAAATAGAAGTCTTTTCGGTCTCTTGTACATCGAGATAAAGAGATGTGACCTATTCGGGGATATGCGTATATCCAGAATAACGTATTCCGGTGCATTAGAGAATTCAGACGGTGAGCAAGCTAGAATTTTGACTTTGAGTGATTCATGAACATAGCATGCCACCCCACCACCCTGCTTACCCTTTCTATCCTTTCGAATCAACGCATAATTGTTAAGTTTGATCAGTTCGTCAGGCACATACCAATGTAGCCACGTTTCAGAAATCGAGATAATATGTGAAAATTCAGTAGTAAAGTGTGTTTTCATGAGGTCAATATGACCCAGTAGGGAATTTTCATTTAATTGAGTCACAACTAGTGAATTTTCATTTTGATCAAGGCTGCATAAGTGAGCTGATGAGTCGCGCATTTGTGATGGTAGTTGCAGAGATGAATCTGAGGCTAGTCAGATCATACTTTACAAATCTGCTTCAGAATTGATAGTGATTACTTCTGAACCATCCGTTTTGCGAGCAAACACGCCACGAGAAGTTCCCCATACATGTTTCCAACCACTTTTCTTCGTTGACGACCTAACTCTGTATAGCAGTTTGTGAATGTGAAGTGTCAGGAATTCCATTATCGTGATGTTGCCGTTCAGATTTAAAGAGAAAACTTCTCTTATGGAGAGAACTCTTTTTGCCAGTTTTTTCGACATTCCATGGTCACATACCGCCGCCGATTTGAAGTTGACGAGAAATGACAAAGATATCGGTATCGTTTGGGTGTTCTATTGGTCGCCAATCCGGTTGAGGACTTTCTTAGTGAGGTTACGAATATCGAGGATGTCTGTAGCCAATTCTGGGATTCCTAGCACGGTGAGAACCTTCTCGACCATGGTTCGGGGCGAATCTTCCAGTGACACCGGCAAATTTTGAATAATAATTCCGGGCGTGTGAACATGAGAATTCATATTTGCGACCGTTGCAGTGATGCTGTCGACTTTGGATTTGAGCGCCATGTTTTCTGTTATGATGCTCTTTGATTGACTGTCTAAAGTGGCGTGCTCGGTTTGTAAAGTGGACATTTTCTGCGCCATTTCTTCATAGGAGGTGGTTATATTTGCAACATCAGAGCGTAGCTGGGAGATATCCTGGACCGCAATATTCAAAGTCTCAGAGAGCGATTCAAACTTGTTTGTCACAAGGTTTTGAAACGACGCTGAGTTTGAATTTGTCAGGTTCGAGTTTGATTGGAGTTGTTGCATTACCTCATCAAGCGTTGTTGTTGTATGAGAATTTTTTGATGATGAGCCTTGTTGTGATTGTGTTTTCTGCAGACGACACGGACCACAACAGAAATAGTTGAATGATTCACTATCATGAAGATCAAGTTCAAATTCGGTTGTGGCACAGTTGATGTGAAACGTACCTTTACAAGTACCAGTACACACAATAATGTAATTTTTAGCTAACATATTGCACAACGCTTATTAGCCATGGTCGCAAAAACTTATTAAATTTTATCACACGTCAATTTTATCACGTATCAATAACAGAAGAGCAGATCGGTAAAGAAGAGGCTTAGATAATAAGACGATGCGAAGAAGTTACCCGTGGTCAGTAAGAAGGAGTCCGAAAAAGTGTTCACGTTCGCAGCCAATTTCTGAGAGTGTCACTAGAGTCTATGTCTCTCTTCGACTTGAGCACCAACGATCGATGAACATAATCGATGCACATGACGTATGATCCGAAGGATAACACTGACTGTTTAGGTTATGGAGCTACCAGCTTTTGCAATACCATATTCTACTTTTAAAACGATGGCTGCAAATTTATGCGAATACGTACTTTATTAAACAACGGATAAACGGAAATATTCATATCCTGGCCAAAAATCCCCTCCCCGGGGAAAAAACCTTGGACAAGTACATTTGTTTACCCCTATTTCCATTTGTTTTCACAGAAAAAAACTACCCAAAAAAGTACAAAATTTTTAAAAAATTGGCAAGATCGAGACAGGAAAAAGAAGATCGTTTCTATAAAATAACTATACTCTAAATGACAAATATAAATGAAAAACTTAACATATTTTATCGACATCCCAAGAAAAAAAGCAACAATGCCCATCGTGAGTGTCCGGTAAAAACAGAATCTACAAGTAAATGATCAATTTGTGCATAACAAAAATAATTACTTTACAAAAACAGAAATTGTAAAGCCAATGATTTACGTTCAGCTCTAAAATTTATAGTATCAATAATAGGACAAGTATTTTATTGTCGCGTGAGGATGGAGTATTTAAAAAAAAGCAAAGATCAGTTAGTTATTGAAAAAAGTCACCAATGTACGAAAATAAAAATCGATCAAAGAACAGAGTCCAGAAAAAAAAATCGGGATGAAAAGAAACTTGAAGAAAAAAATTTCAAACGAAAAAAATTAGATTGAAAAAAAAATTTCGGCCGAAGTACTTGGCATAATTTTGCCTGTGCAAAGTTTTTTCTCGGCAATTACGGTATTAATCGTGCTGATTTGAGGCTCAATCGAGGGAGTCTCGCGTAATTAGTCTCCAGTTCAATTTTCAGATCATAATATTTCTTCTGAGCCCCACAATTAAAGAAAATGATTCCCCCCATCACCGAATTTGCTTTATTCAGAGATAATATACTCGGATGAGTCTCGGGCCAGCAGACGACAGAGCTGTCAAATGTACTTATCCCGAGACTCTACCGAGTCTCTTGATATTGGTTGTGGCATAATGAATTCAAAAAATTGTGTCAAATGTTTTCGGGTTTTATTTTTCTAATGGTATCAAAATTTGTATCATGGGAATGTAGCCGATACCTACAAACTTTTAACATTTTGTGAAGTGACATATGTACCAAGTATTTCCACTTTCTATCTCTGATTGTGGCATTATAAATTGAAAAATTTTTATTCCGAAACTTTTCCTCTACGGTCATTCTGGTTTTGATGGTATCAAAATTTGCTCAAAGCTAATGTGACTAATACAACTAAATTCACTGCATTCTCTTGGGTACGATCCTGGTCTGAGTTTGTCCGCTTTGTTCAATATATTATTTTGGAGTTCCCATAAGATACTATTTGAACTTTTCTATTTTCAATGAGAATATTGAAATAGTTGGAACTTTTTATTTTCATGATAGTAACTTCTTCAATGGTATTGAAAAATAATCATGATTCCACCTTGTTAATAAAAATAAAAATGAAAAAACGCGTGAACTTTTTTCACAATAGATTTGATATATTTTCTCTAAACATATGCGAAACTGGTTTTTTATTTTATCATTAATCAAAAATGAAAAATTTCGAAAAAAATCTCTCCATTTTTATCAACAAGCTGAAATAAGAGTAATAATGAAATAAGAGTAATATTTTTTACCACAAATCTACAAATATAACAAGGAGATACTGCTATTTAATATGTTTATTTGATAAACACAAATTCAAGGAGCTACAAATTCTATGGAAAAGTTCTGACTGCTCTACGCTTGCTTTCAAAAGCTTTGTAAATTTTTGTATCAGACTCCCAGTTCTCGACTTATTTTACAAGGGGACATCGTGGGAGGTGCATCGAGTTACGGGCTCCCACTTCGCGTGCTTATAGTGTGGGTGGGTACCAACCAAACCCCAAAATTGTAGGTGCCAACTTTTTTCTCAACAACTCGTTTTCGAGAAATCGCCGGTCAAATTTGGGAGCCCTCTTACGTACCATAAAGTTTACGCCCTATCACAACCAGGCGAGCCCGGTGGCGAGCGAGCTAGACTTCCGCCCCGATGGCTCCGGGTTCAAATCCCGTCCAAGATACTTTTTTTTACTTTTTTTTTTTTTTCATTTTTTTCAAATTATTATTGAAATTTATAATTCATGAATAAAAAATTACAAATATTAAAAAAAAATAATTTACGCGCTTTTATTGATGAAAACTCACAAATTCAATGTCAAATTTTTTTCTTTCAAATCTCTTGGAATTTTTTAATTTTTAAAAATAAATTAGCCGTAATTTAAACGTTGGCATACAACAATCCGCCTACTCACCTGGAAATTAAAAATCTGATGAAATATTTTCGTGGAAATAGTCAGAAACACTTCAAGAAAATTTTTGACCGGGTCATAAGAATTTTATACCTGTCGGACCGGGCGTTTATGCAATGTTCGTGATGTCGACATTATAAATGTTTTGGTTGTTTTTATAATAATTATCACTCATCAGAGTGTACTCGAGAATATTCAAAAGACATTGAAGAAATTTTTAATTAACTAGGGTGCATCACGCGCGAGCGGTTTTCTGGTAGCGCTGCAGCGCTCCTTTTATATATAATAACTTATCGAGATATGCGACAGCGTCTTGAAACCAACCTATTTCGGAGCAGTTCAATAAGAATAAACACGAGTTTAGGCAAATAGGAACATTTATTATTAGTAACGTATGATACAGAGAGAGATCGCTAATGTCTTGTTCGTTATCTATCGTTCTACGGAGGCAGGGATACAACTCTATTCTTTATATCTCTATTCTAAAATAACTCTATGCTGCACATCTCTATTCCTCTACATCTCTATTCTTAAATATCTCTATTCTGAATAACTCCGTGGTTAATTAAACTGTATTCGTAAATAACTCTATTCTTAAATATCTCTATGCGTAATTATCTCTATTCCTGAACATCTCTATGCTTAAATATCTCTATTCGTAAATATCTCTTATCTCCTACATCTCTATTCTTATATATCTCTATTCTTAAATATGGTTAAAGACAACTCTATTCTGATACATCTCTATTCCAACTCATCTCCATTCCAAGACATCTCTATGCTTGATAAAAATAATTGACAATCAAGCTGTATATTATGATAAATTATCGGCGGTCGAAATAGTAGAGCGAATAAAATTTTATGGACTGATCGACGGAGAAATTGAACTCTCAGATCTTGGCATAACTATTACATGTTTTTGTAAAATTTAAATTATTTAATTGAATATTATTATTATGTATTTTAATGATCATAACAATTGCATTTGAAGAGACAGAATAAATGTTTCAGCGGTATTTCGACCTGTTCATAGAATCATAGAATCATAGCGTGGTGAGTATCGATACTCGAGATTTTGCATTAACTCATCAAACTTTTTTTAAATTTTAAAATTTTAAATTTTAAAATTTAAAAAAAAAAATAAAAAATTTAAAAAAAAAAAAAAAAATTTTAAAATGTTAATTTTAAAAAAATTAACATCAAAGCAAAAATCGAAAAATTACCCGATCTTTATGTCCCAAGTCGCATTTTAAAGGAGAACTAAATGCAAAAAAAATGAACAGTAGTAGAGCTATGCTGGTTACGCCCCATTCAGGTTTCTACCTTACCGACAGTCGGTAAAGTAGATTTCCCACTAAACCCAAACGTCGGTAAAACAGATTTCTCGCTAAACCCAAACGTCGGTAATGCAGATTTTTTACCGACAGTCGGCAAAGTAGATTTCCCCTCTAAACCCAAACGTCGGTAAAGCAGATTTCTCGCCAAACCCAAACGTCGGTAATGCAAATTTTGTTTTTGCTAAACCCAAACAAACCCAAACAAACCCAAACAAATCCAAACAAACCCAAACAAACCCAAACACAAACTCAAACCCAAACAAACCCAAACACAAACCCAAACAAACCCAAACACAAACCCAAACCCAAACAAACCCAAACACAAACCCAAACAAACCCAAACACAAACCCAAACCCAAACCCAAACAAACCCAAACAAACCCAAACCCAAACCCAAACAAACCCAAACCCAAACAAACCCAAACACAAACCCAAACCCAAACAAACCCAAACACAAACCCAAACCCAAACACAAACCCAAACCCAAACAAACCCAAACACAAACCCAAACAAACCCAAACCAACCCAAACCCAAACCCAAACCCAAACCCAAACCCAAACCCAAACAAACCCAAACAAACCCAAACCCAAACCCAAACGTGCGGGGATTCAAAGTGCGCGCCTCAGGATGGTTAGATATCAGGATAGTCGACTATCGGAATAGCCAACAGCGGAGACGGGAGATTCGAACGCTATGGCGGAAGATTCAAACGCTACAAAGTTGGGGACGCGTGGGATAGCCGACTCAGCTAAGAGCTTCTACTTTACCGACTGAACCCAGCGTAGAATCCTTATTGATAGCGGAGACTCATCCTCGGAATAGTTAACTATTGGAATAGTTGAAGTTAACTATTGGAATAGTTGAAGTTAACTATCGGGATAGTTGAAGTTAGCTTTCGGAATAGTTGAAGTTAACTATCGGGATAGTTGAAATTAACTATCGGGATAGTTGAAGTTAACTATTGGAATAGTTGAAGTTAACTATTGGGATAGTTGAAGTCAATGATTGGGATACACGGTTAATTATAACGGATTTTTATTAACATTCTGTGTGATTTTTTTTTTACATTCTGAGTGATTTTTATTTACAATGTTTACATTCTCTCTTGAGTGGCGCGAATAATTTTCCCGTTGCGTGCTCTCGGCATCGCCGACACTCGGCAACTTCAGGGTCATTTCTCAGGGACTCGGGTAATTTATCCCAGGCGGCGTCTACGCTGTACGCAGCGAAGGTAATGACGAATTCCTTCGGCAGCTGAGCGATGTCGGTGGGTTCCATGGCTGAGAGAAGTCCACCGTGATGATGGTACAGCTTCAACGACCTTCCCACAGACGGGAAGGTCTTGCGAAGAAAGTTCCGCAACAGCAGGACGTTTCGAAGCGCGCAATGGGGCGAATCGTGGTGCGGGCAGTATGTCGTCTGCTTGTTCGGTGTCCTGAGCGACGGGCACGCCACCACATCACGCGCATCGAACCCGAATCCTTTCAGCCACTGCTGCTTCTGTTCACGTAGATGGCGCTCGCGTCGTGTAGAACCGATCGAAGCACGTCCCCCCACCTCGTTGTAGGGTACGTCACCAGCGCTCCAGCACAGACGATGATAGTTGCGTTCGAGCCAGAGATTCACGCTCTTGTACGTTGCTGGAAGCTCGTTCCACGGTATCGGCGGTTGGAACAGGAAGACCAGCGGCTGATCGTCCGAATTGAGCGGAGTTCTTTCACTACAAACTCGTTGTTGTCGCGATGGAAGCCTCGTGTGTCCGCCACGTACTCCATCGCGATTGACGAACGCGCCGCTCGCGGACTTTATAGGCGGATTTTGTATCCCCTCCGCCGCTCACCCCCCCCCCCCCCCCCACTCTCCAGGAATCCCCACTCTATAGACATCCCCACTTATGGGATTGCAGTCGACAAATCGACCATGCAAGATCAGACTCGTAGTTCCCGCGGTGAAATTTGATTCGGCCCCGAGTTCGATACGAACGTCGACCGGTGCCTGCTTGAGCGCATCGTTCTGTCTCGAGCAGAAAGCAATGTCACGAAACCTATTGCGGTGACACAAACCTAACCGCGGAAAATGCGGTAACCAAACCCAACGGCGGGAAATTCAAATGCCGTGGCATAAACCCAATGGCGGGAAATGTGGTGACACAAACCCAGCGGCGAGAAATACGGTGACACAAACCCAATGGCGGGAAATTCAAATGTGGTGGCATAAACCCAATGGCTGAAATTCAAACCCAACGGCGGGACATTCAACAGCAGTGGCACAAACCCATTAGCGAGAAATTCAAACCCACTGACGGGAAATGTGGTGACACAACCAACCCCCACGGCGGGAAATTCAAATGCCGTGGCATAAACCCAATGGCGGGAAATGTGGTGACACAAACCCAGCGGCGGGAAATGCGACGACACAAACCCAATGGCGGGAAATGTGGTGGCATAAACCCAATGGCTGAAATTCAAACCCAACGGCGGGAAATTCAAAAGCAGTGGCACAAACCCACCGACGGGAAATGCGGTGACGCAAACCTAACGGCGGGAAATGCGGTAACCAAACCCAACGGCGGGAAATTCAAATGCCGTGGCATAAACCCAATGGCGGAAAATGTTGTGACACAAACCCAACGGCGGGAAATGCGGTGACACAAACCCAATGGCGGGAAATTCAAATGTGGTGGCATAAACCCAATGACTGAAAATTCAAACCCAACGGCGGGTAATTCGAAAGCAGTGGCACAAACCCAATGGGAGGAAATTCAAACCCACCGACGGGAACTGCGGTGCCACGAATCTACCGGTGGGGAAAGCAAACACATCGTGAAGAAATGCGGGGACACGAACCCACCGGCGGGAAATTTGAAAGCCAACCCATCGGCAGGAAATTTGGAGCCACCGGTGAGAAAAGCGGAGACACGAACCCATCGGCGGGAAATTCAAATGCAGATATACGAAGTCCGCGATACCCGCAGTCAGCGATCACGAAGACAGCGATCGGGATAGTCGGGAAATCCGAAGCGGAGACACGAACCCATCGGCGGGAATACAGAGACGCGAACCCAATGGCGGGGAAAATCGAATACGAAGTGCGCAGTTAATTATCGGGATGGTTGAAGTTAGCTATCGGCATAGTTGAAGTTAACTACCCGGTTAGTCAAAGTTAACGATAAGGATTATTGAGGTTAGGATACTCAGTGACACTCGGTTGGTTACAATTTGTCTCTATTGCGAATTCAAGATACATTCTCTTCCGAGTGTTGCAAGCAAACTCTTCCCATCCGGAACGTGTTCTCGGCATCATGGATGAAACCTTGACAAATTCAGTCCAACCTAAGCAGACCCTACCTAATCTAGAATCATTTAAAAGCTAAGACACGAACCCCCTCCCGCTGGTAGTAAAATTCATAAACTGAGACGAGAACCCTCTGACAGCATAATTCAAAAGCTGAGGCTCAAACTCCCCTGGCGGCAAAATTCAAAAGCTCAGGTATGATCTCCCCCCCACCCTGGTGTCAAAATTCAAAAGCTACGACAGGACCCCCACCCCTCCTCTGGTGACAAAATCCAAATGAAGAGACACCCTGGCGACTCAATTAGAGATTAGCAATATAGCCTTGCAGCAAAATTCTGAAGCGGGATTGTAAGTGACAAAATCAAGACACGGAAACACAAATTCTGCGATACCTGCAGTCGACAATCAAGATAGTCAGCGATCGGGATTCTCGAAGTGTACAATAGTGATAGTCAAAGTCAGCGATCGTGATAGTCGAAGTCAACGATCAGGATAGTCAAGGTCAGTGATCCAGGTAGTCGGAGTAAACAATCAGGCCAGTCGAAGTGTATGAGCGAGAAAGATAAAGTCGGTGATTCGAATAGTTACAGTCAACAATCAAGGTGGTGGACGAAGCCGGTGATCAGAATAGTCGGCGTCAACGATCATTGACAGTCAGTGGTCCAGGTAGTCGGAGTCAACCATTAGGCTAAGTCAGGCGAAGTCAACAATCAAGATAGTCGAAATCGACGATCATGATAGTTGTAGTCTGCGATCGGGATACTCAAATTCAACGATCAGAACAGTCACAGTTAACAATCAAGATAGTCGAAGTCAGTAACCAGTATAGACAAAACCGACGATCAAAATAATCAAAGTCAGTGATCGAGGTAGTTGAAGTCAGTGGTCAAGATGGTGGAAATTAGTCATCAGGATAGTTGAAGTCAACAATCAAGATAATCGAAGTGGGTGATCAGGATAGTCGAAGTCAACAATCCAGGTAGTCGAAGTGGGTGAGCAGGATAGTCAACAATCAAGATAACGGAAGTCCACGATCAGAGTAGTCGAACAATCAACACAGTCGAAGTCGGTGATCAGGATTGTCAAAGAACAATTAGAATAGTCAACGTTAATGATCACGACAGTCGTTGTCAGTGATCGAGATAGTCAACGATCAGAATAGTCCAGTTAACAATCAAGATGATCGAAATCGATGATTAGGATGGTCAAAGTCAGTAATCTAGGTAGACGAATCAGTAATCGAGATAGTTCAAGTCAACGATTAGGACAGTCAAAGCCAGTGATCAAAGCAGTTGAATTCAACAAACAGGCTCGTCGAAGTCAACAATCTAGTTAATCGAAGTCAGCGATCGAGATAGTCGAAGTCAGTGATCGAGATGGTCGAAGTTGACAATCTAGACAGTTGAAGTCGGTGATCAGGATCGTCAAAGTCAACGATCAGATTAGTTGAAGTCAACAATCAATATGGCCATAGTAAATGATCAAGATAGTTGAAGTCGGCGATTAGGATAGTCAGTCAGCGTTCGAACTAGTCGAAGTCAACGATCAGCCGAGTCGAAGTCAACGGTCAGGTTAGGCAAAGTGAACATACACGATAGTCGATATCAACAATCGAGACAGCCGAAGTCGGTGATCCGAATAATCGAAGTCGGTGATCAGGATAGGACGAGTCAACGATTAGAGTAGTCAAAATCGGTGATCAGAACAGACGGAGTCAACGATCAATGTGGTCGCAGACAACAATCAGGCTAGTCGAAGTCAACGATTTGGATAGTTGAAGTCAACAATCAAAATAGTTGAAGGCAACAATGAGGATGATCAAAATAGTCGAAGTTAGCGATCAAGATAGTCGAAGTCAACAATTTAAATATTCAAAGTTCACGATTAGGATAGTCGAAGTCAGCAATAAGGATAGTCGTTGGCTATAAGCAAGTTGGTCAAAGTCAACAATCAGGATAATCAAAATCAACAATCAAGTTGGTTAAAGTCAACATTTAAAATAGTCGAAGACAACAACAATCAAGATGGTTAAAGTCGACAATCAGAAATATTCGAAGTTTACGCTTACAATAGTCGAAGTAGGCGATCGAGACAGTCGAAGTCAACAATCAAGATAGTTAAAGTGAATAGTCAAAAATAGTGGAAGTTGAAGATTTGGATGGTCGAAGTTAACGATTGAGACACGTGAAGAAAACGATCAGAATAGTCGAAATCGGCTACCCGACTGTGGAGATATTAGATTTAACCGCAGTCATCAAGGTGTCATTCCTCATGGCAAATAAACTTTCTAGCCCAAATAATCCAAGTCAAGCAATCAATCCCCAAATCCTGACGGAAAACTCAAAAACGAAGACATGAACTCCGGATGGACAATTTTAACGTCGAGACATGGACTCGTGGCATGAAATTTAGAAACGAAGATGCGAAGCACGGTAAGAAATCCGAAGGCGGAGATAAGAGTCCCCGTCGATAAGTATGCCCGTTTCCGGACAGAGATTCCTATGACCGACTCTTAATTCGAACCTCATCAAAAAGCCCCGAGATTCTTCTCGATGGTTCGACGACGATGTCATGCGTGCTTTCTCGAAGATTCAACGATGACGTTAGAGGTGCAAGTGAAACGGGGGCTGGGAAAATCACAAGATGGCAGCCTTTAGGTTCGATGACGATATCAGAGGTGGGAGTAATGAGGGCTACAGGATGGCGGCCTACAGGTTCATCGATGACGTCGGAGTTAGGGGAACGGGGGGTAATGGGGGTCACAAGATGGCAGCCTTAAGTATCGACGATGACGTCATAGGATTCTTCTTGAATGTTCGACGTCAGGAGGTTATGAGTGGGGTCATAACATAATCACGTGAAATATTTTATTGGGGGCCTGGCACTCGTGATATGCGCATTGTAACTATTCGAGGTCAAAGATTTGTGCACGATCTCGAGATGTCCATAGCAATGGGGATGTATAAATATTAAACAAACACAGGTTGTGCGCCCGTCCAACAAGATTTATCAACAAAATATTCCAGAACTTTCAACGAACGGGATAGTCGAGTCAAAATCAAGATAGTCGAAGTCGGCGATCGACTTACTCGAAGTCGGTGATCAGAATAGTCTCAGTCAATAATCAAGGTGGTATTCAAAGTCGATGATCAGAATAGTCGACGTCAACGATCAGGATATTCGAAGCCGGGGATCAGAATTATCGGCGACAACGATTAGGATGGTCAAAGGCAGTGATCAAGGTATTGGGAGACAACAATCCGACTAACCGAAGTCATCAATCAAGATAGTCGACGATCAGTATAGGCGAAGTGAGTGATCAAGACAGTCAAAGTCAACGAAACAGTGGAGGTCAACGATCATGATAGTCGAAGTCAGCCATCGAGATAGTCGAATTCAATGATCGGGTTAATTGAAGCCCACAATAACGATAGTTGAAGTCAGCGATCGGAATATTCGTAGTCAATGATCAAGATAGTCGAGCCAATAATTGGGATAACCGAAGTCAACAATCACAATAGTCGAGGTCAATGATCGAAATAGTCAAAATCAACGACGAGAACAATCACAGTTAACAATCAAGATGGTCGAAGTCAGTGATCAGGATAGTCGAAGCCGACCATCAAGATAATCAAAGTCAGTGACCGAGGTAGTCACGGTTACCGATCGAGATAGTCGAAGTCAACGATCAGCATAGTCGAAGTTAAGGGGACCGTATGGTCTAGAGCACGAAAATTTCACCTATTTTCACGATTTTTTTTTTGCCATAAAAAATTTAAAAATCGATGTTTTAACTTTTCGGGTTTATTACTACCTTTATTAAGTATACAAAAAAATTTTTTTTTAATTTTAAAAACAGTGTTTATTATCATATAATTGGCATTGAAGACGACCCTCTCGAAAAATCCGACCCGGACGGTGAAGATCGATCCGAGACTTCTACTCATCTGAAACACAAAATTCAAGAAGATTCTTAATCAGAAAGAGTGCAGTTATGGTCGGGACTAGAACAAATCGAAAAAATTAAAAATTGACAAAATGGCGCGCTTTTGAAAAAAAAATCGTAAAATCGGGTTTTTTTTTCACTAGTTTTTTAGTATAAACAATAAGAAATTATTTAAATAAAATTATGATTGTAGTTCCGACGATAGCCATACATGTTGTGAACAACATATCCAAATTTCAAGTGATTCGGTTGAATAGTTTTTTTGTTTTCACCTGCGCAGTGCCGAAAAAAGTCGTTTCGAGATAAATGAGTTTAAAGTTTGAGGTACAGATATTTTCAAAAATTGAGCAAATTTTGAATACTTACAGTTAATCCGCGATTCCGGCACCATATAGGATTCCTTCGGAACGTTCATAATTCAAGATTTCCTCACTCCTTTCATTTCTTCGAGCTGTCCGAGCCTCTTTGGAGTTGTCCGTGCTCCTACGGTTGGCGCTCGATACTCGCAGCTCGTCTCGGTTTTGCGCTAGTTGCTCCGCTTGTGGCCCGATTGTTATGCCCATGGTCTCCATTATTTTCAATTGGGATGCAAATCCTTCATTGAATATGCAAGCGGAAATGTGAGTGGCAATATCAATGATTTTTTTTCCGGCAAACAGATGTTTCGGCGCAAGGTGCCACACGCAAGCATTGAAACTTTCGTTATTGTTCTGCGTATTACTGCCAATACACCTTTCCAATAAAGTCTCTGCTGTCAATTCTTCATAAATTGGTTTTAATATCTCTTGTGCTTCATCGCACAGAGCAGGTGGGTGCTCGTAGGTGTCTAAAGTACCTGCAGCCTCACTTTGACGCCACTTGCACCACGATTCGGAACCTGGAGGACAGTACGAGTGTTGCGGATTTTCATCTGTTGAAATTTTGTGATAATATGCTGCCCATATTTCACTTCTCATCCCTTCAGTCGAATCTGAATTACGTCTAATTGCTAGACCGTAATAAGTTGACAGCTCTTGCAATAATTTATTCGTCAATTGTTGACGCTTCGGTGTTTTATTTATCGATTTCCGCTGTGTCTTTTTTCCCTCTTCTTTTTCTGTCAATTTCTTTGTTGCTTTCTTTATTTGTGCATGTTTTTTTTTCGCATCAACAGCACGTTTGTACAAACGTTTTTTAACATGCAAAACACATTCTTTTTTGTAAACTAAAAAATCATCCCCGTAAGGCTTTGTGTCCAATAAGGCTTTGAACGTTTTCGTGTCGCCGTCTCCGATATAGTTCGCGTATTTTACGTTGTACAACTCTTCCGATCTCTTGAACATTTCCACGATGCCGTCTACCTCCATTTTGCCAGCACTTCCGGTATGATTTGCGTCATAGTGATCTTCATGCTCTCGATACCACGCTTCATATTCAATCGTATCCTCTTGGCCTTTCCATTGAGAGCAGGCTTGACATATACTGCATTTGACGACAACATCTAAAATTTTATTACTGTATTTCCCTATTAACGAGGCAATACCGAGAAGCGATGAGAATCCACGTTTCGCCCACGATCCATCACCAGACACAGAAAGTTCATCCGCGGGACGCCCAGCTTTTACATTCAACTCGACTTCTTCTTTCAATGCTCTTTGGAAAACGATTTTCGCGACGGCTTCAGCTGCAATTTTTATATTGTCCACGATGCCGTAATATGTACTCTTACAAATTCCTTGTCCAAGATCCATGAGACCGCAGAAATTTTTCAAGCCTTCAAATCCTACTCCAAGCATTCTCAGGGCGAGAACAAGTCGACGGTTGATTTCAAATGCCTTATCAATTAACGGCGAAGACAAAATAAAAGTTTCTTTACACTCACACTTCACAGAGAGTTTGAATCCTAGACCACGTTGTCCGTTTTTGCTAAAAGTTACCGCACCGTTACAATCTTTACACTTCAACAACTGTTGCAACGTTAAAAATATCATGCTGAATTCGATGATGCAATAATTGAAAGTAGGATTAACGTTTACTTCCAATTCCTCATTGCCTTTTAATTTTTTCGCAGACGTGCTCGTAAAATCAGTAGTATTTTCGATAGTGAATCGATTGCCCTTGAAATATCTTTTGCGACCTACAGAAGATGGTCGTCTAGAAGAGTCACGGCCTTGCTTTCTATCCATATTTTCTGATATTTTATTTCAAAATTTTCGATGTTGGTTCGTCAAAACGTAACGTTGTACTGATCAAGTCAGGGGAAAGCGAAATGACCGTTTCCCTCACAAATGTTCGACAATAGGTATATTTCGGGGAAGGGAAAAGTATATATAGGTATATAGTATGTACTCTATACAGGTATATATTTTCGGAGAAGGATTGGGACAGCTGCTGCGCTCCGATTAGGTTACCGGTTAGCGCTAGACCCGTTAGGAGCGCGCGGACCGCTCTCTACCTGCGTTATGGGCTGTAGAAGCTGTAATATTGAGAATTTCCGCATGAAAATTTCACAGTATATTCTTGAGATACTATACTTTCGACATATCGAAAAAAAAAAAAATCGATTTTTTCAAATTTCTAGACCATACGGTCCCCTTAACAATCAAGATAGTCGAAGTCGGCGATCAGGATAGTAGAAGTCAACGATCAAGATAGTTGAACTCAGCGATCGAAATAGCCGAAGTCAATGATCGAAATAGTTAACGTCAACGATCAGAACGATCAACAGTAGTCGAAACCGACCATCAGTATGATCAAAGTCAGTGATCGAGATAGGCAACGATCAGAATAGTCACAATTAACAATGAAGATGATCGAAATCGGTGATCAGGATATTCAGAGTCAGCAATCTAGGTAGACGAATGAGTAATCGAGTGGCTCAAGTCGACGATCAGGAAGGTCAAATTCAGTGTTCGAGGTAGTCGAAGACAACAATTGGGCTTCTCCAATTCAACAATTAGACTAGTCGAAGTCAGCGATCAGAATAGTCAAAATCAACGCAGACTAGTTGAAGTCAGCGCGCTGACTTCAACTAGTCTAGTCGTTGATTTTGACTATTCTGATCGCTGACTACGACTAGCCTAATTGTTGACTTCGACAAGCCCAATTGTTGTCTTCGACTACCTCGAACACTGAATTTGACCTTCCTGATCGTCGACTTGAGCCACTCGATTACTCATTCGTCTACCTAGATTGCTGACTCTGAATATCCTGATCACCGATTTCGATCATCTTCATTGTTAATTGTGACTATTCTGATCGTTGCCTATCTCGATCACTGACTTTGATCATACTGATGGTCGGTTTCGACTACTGTTGATCGTTCTGATCGTTGACGTTAACTATTTCGATCATTGACTTCGGCTATTTCGATCGCTGAGTTCAACTATCTTGATCGTTGACTTCTACTATCCTGATCGCCGACTTCGACTATCTTGATTGTTAACTACGACTATGCTGATCGTTGACTTCGACTATCTCGATCGGTAACCGTGACTACCTCGGTCACTGACTTTGATTATCTTGATGGTCGGCTTCGACTATCCTGATCACTGACTTCGACCATCTTGATTGTTAACTGTGATTGTTCTCGTCGTTGATTTTGACTATTTCGATCATTGACCTCGACTATTGTGATTGTTGACTTCGGTTATCCCAATTATTGGCTCGACTATCTTGATCATTGACTACGAATATTCCGATCGCTGACTTCAACTATCGTTATTGTGGGCTTCAATTAACCCGATCATTGAATTCGACTATCTCGATGGCTGACTTCGACTATCATGATCGTTGACCTCCACTGTTTCGTTGACTTTGACTGTCTTGATCACTCACTTCGCCTATACTGATCGTCGACTATCTTGATTGATGACTTCGGTTAGTCGGATTGTTGTCTCCCAATACCTTGATCACTGCCTTTGACCATCCTAATCGTTGTCGCCGATAATTCTGATCCCCGGCTTCGAATATCCTGATCGTTGACGTCGACTATTCTGATCATCGACTTTGAATACCACCTTGATTATTGACTGAGACTATTCTGATCACCGACTTCGAGTAAGTCGATCGCCGACTTCGACTATCTTGATTTTGACTCGACTATCCCGTTCGTTGAAAGTTCTGGAATATTTTGTTGATTAATCTTGTTGGACGGGCGCACAACCTGTGTTTGTTTAATATTTATACATCCCCATTGCTATGGACATCTCGAGATCGTGCACAAATCTTTGACCTCGAATAGTTACAATGCGCATATCACGAGTGCCAGGCCCCCAATAAAATATTTCACGTGATTATGTTATGACCCCACTCATAACCTCCTGACGTCGAACATTCAAGAAGAATCCTATGACGTCATCGTCGATACTTAAGGCTGCCATCTTGTGACCCCCATTACCCCCCGTTCCCCTAACTCCGACGTCATCGATGAACCTGTAGGCCGCCATCCTGTAGCCCTCATTACTCCCACCTCTGATATCGTCATCGAACCTAAAGGCTGCCATCTTGTGATTTTCCCAGCCCCCGTTTCACTTGCACCTCTAACGTCATCGTTGAATCTTCGAGAAAGCACGCATGACATCGTCGTCGAACCATCGAGAAGAATCTCGGGGCTTTTTGATGAGGTTCGAATTAAGAGTCGGTCATAGGAATCTCTGTCCGGAAACGGGCATACTTATCGACGGGGACTCTTATCTCCGCCTTCGGATTTCTTACCGTGCTTCGCATCTTCGTTTCTAAATTTCATGCCACGAGTCCATGTCTCGACGTTAAAATTGTCCATCCGGAGTTCATGTCTTCGTTTTTGAGTTTTCCGTCAGGATTTGGGGATTGATTGCTTGACTTGGATTATTTGGGCTAGAAAGTTTATTTGCCATGAGGAATGACACCTTGATGACTGCGGTTAAATCTAATATCTCCACAGTCGGGTAGCCGATTTCGACTATTCTGATCGTTTTCTTCACGTGTCTCAATCGTTAACTTCGACCATCCAAATCTTCAACTTCCACTATTTTTGACTATTCACTTTAACTATCTTGATTGTTGACTTCGACTGTCTCGATCGCCTACTTCGACTATTGTAAGCGTAAACTTCGAATATTTCTGATTGTCGACTTTAACCATCTTGATTGTTGTTGTCTTCGACTATTTTAAATGTTGACTTTAACCAACTTGATTGTTGATTTTGATTATCCTGATTGTTGACTTTGACCAACTTGCTTATAGCCAACGACTATCCTTATTGCTGACTTCGACTATCCTAATCGTGAACTTTGAATATTTAAATTGTTGACTTCGACTATCTTGATCGCTAACTTCGACTATTTTGATCATCCTCATTGTTGCCTTCAACTATTTTGATTGTTGACTTCAACTATCCAAATCGTTGACTTCGACTAGCCTGATTGTTGTCTGCGACCACATTGATCGTTGACTCCGTCTGTTCTGATCACCGATTTTGACTACTCTAATCGTTGACTCGTCCTATCCTGATCACCGACTTCGATTATTCGGATCACCGACTTCGGCTGTCTCGATTGTTGATATCGACTATCGTGTATGTTCACTTTGCCTAACCTGACCGTTGACTTCGACTCGGCTGATCGTTGACTTCGACTAGTTCGAACGCTGACTGACTATCCTAATCGCCGACTTCAACTATCTTGATCATTTACTATGGCCATATTGATTGTTGACTTCAACTAATCTGATCGTTGACTTTGACGATCCTGATCACCGACTTCAACTGTCTAGATTGTCAACTTCGACCATCTCGATCACTGACTTCGACTATCTCGATCGCTGACTTCGATTAACTAGATTGTTGACTTCGACGAGCCTGTTTGTTGAATTCAACTGCTTTGATCACTGGCTTTGACTGTCCTAATCGTTGACTTGAACTATCTCGATTACTGATTCGTCTACCTAGATTACTGACTTTGACCATCCTAATCATCGATTTCGATCATCTTGATTGTTAACTGGACTATTCTGATCGTTGACTATCTCGATCACTGACAACGACTGTCGTGATCATTAACGTTGACTATTCTAATTGTTCTTTGACAATCCTGATCACCGACTTCGACTGTGTTGATTGTTCGACTACTCTGATCGTGGACTTCCGTTATCTTGATTGTTGACTATCCTGCTCACCCACTTCGACTACCTGGATTGTTGACTTCGACTATCCTGATCACCCACTTCGATTATCTTGATTGTTGACTTCAACTATCCTGATGACTAATTTCCACCATCTTGACCACTGACTTCAACTACCTCGATCACTGACTTTGATTATTTTGATCGTCGGTTTTGTCTATACTGGTTACTGACTTCGACTATCTTGATTGTTAACTGTGACTGTTCTGATCGTTGAATTTGAGTATCCCGATCGCAGACTACAACTATCATGATCGTCGATTTCGACTATCTTGATTGTTGACTTCGCCTGACTTAGCCTAATGGTTGACTCCGACTACCTGGACCACTGACTGTCAATGATCGTTGACGCCGACTATTCTGATCACCGGCTTCGTCCACCACCTTGATTGTTGACTGTAACTATTCGAATCACCGACTTTATCTTTCTCGCTCATACACTTCGACTGGCCTGATTGTTTACTCCGACTACCTGGATCACTGACCTTGACTATCCTGATCGTTGACTTCGACTATCACGATCGCTGACTTTGACTATCACTATTGTACACTTCGAGAATCCCGATCGCTGACTATCTTGATTGTCGACTGCAGGTATCGCAGAATTTGTGTTTCCGTGTCTTGATTATGTCACTTACAATCCCGCTTCAGAATTTTGCTGCAAGGCTATATTGCTAATCTCTAATTGAGTCGCCAGGGTGTCTCTTCATTTGGATTTTGTCACCAGAGGAGGGGTGGGGGTCCTGTCGTAGCTTTTGAATTTTGACACCAGGGTGGGGGGGAGATCATACCTGAGCTTTTGAATTTTGCCGCCAGGGGAGTTTGAGCCTCAGCTTTTGAATTATGCTGTCAGAGGGTTCTCGTCTCAGTTTATGAATTTTACTACCAGCGGGAGGGGGTTCGTGTCTTAGCTTTTAAATGATTCTAGATTAGGTAGGGTCTGCTTAGGTTGGACTGAATTTGTCAAGGTTTCATCCATGATGCCGAGAACACGTTCCGGATGGGAAGAGTTTGCTTGCAACACTCGGAAGAGAATGTATCTTGAATTCGCAATAGAGACAAATTGTAACCAACCGAGTGTCACTGAGTATCCTAACCTCAATAATCCTTATCGTTAACTTTGACTAACCGGGTAGTTAACTTCAACTATGCCGATAGCTAACTTCAACCATCCCGATAATTAACTGCGCACTTCGTATTCGATTTTCCCCGCCATTGGGTTCGCGTCTCTGTATTCCCGCCGATGGGTTCGTGTCTCCGCTTCGGATTTCCCGACTATCCCGATCGCTGTCTTCGTGATCGCTGACTGCGGGTATCGCGGACTTCGTATATCTGCATTTGAATTTCCCGCCGATGGGTTCGTGTCTCCGCTTTTCTCACCGGTGGCTCCAAATTTCCTGCCGATGGGTTGGCTTTCAAATTTCCCGCCGGTGGGTTCGTGTCCCCGCATTTCTTCACGATGTGTTTGCTTTCCCCACCGGTAGATTCGTGGCACCGCAGTTCCCGTCGGTGGGTTTGAATTTCCTCCCATTGGGTTTGTGCCACTGCTTTCGAATTACCCGCCGTTGGGTTTGAATTTTCAGTCATTGGGTTTATGCCACCACATTTGAATTTCCCGCCATTGGGTTTGTGTCACCGCATTTCCCGCCGTTGGGTTTGTGTCACAACATTTTCCGCCATTGGGTTTATGCCACGGCATTTGAATTTCCCGCCGTTGGGTTTGGTTACCGCATTTCCCGCCGTTAGGTTTGCGTCACCGCATTTCCCGTCGGTGGGTTTGTGCCACTGCTTTTGAATTTCCCGCCGTTGGGTTTGAATTTCAGCCATTGGGTTTATGCCACCACATTTCCCGCCATTGGGTTTGTGTCGTCGCATTTCCCGCCGCTGGGTTTGTGTCACCACATTTCCCGCCATTGGGTTTATGCCACGGCATTTGAATTTCCCGCCGTGGGGGTTGGTTGTGTCACCACATTTCCCGTCAGTGGGTTTGAATTTCTCGCTAATGGGTTTGTGCCACTGCTGTTGAATGTCCCGCCGTTGGGTTTGAATTTCAGCCATTGGGTTTATGCCACCACATTTGAATTTCCCGCCATTGGGTTTGTGTCACCGTATTTCTCGCCGCTGGGTTTGTGTCACCACATTTCCCGCCATTGGGTTTATGCCACGGCATTTGAATTTCCCGCCGTTGGGTTTGGTTACCGCATTTTCCGCGGTTAGGTTTGTGTCACCGCAATAGGTTTCGTGACATTGCTTTCTGCTCGAGACAGAACGATGCGCTCAAGCAGGCACCGGTCGACGTTCGTATCGAACTCGGGGCCGAATCAAATTTCACCGCGGGAACTACGAGTCTGATCTTGCATGGTCGATTTGTCGACTGCAATCCCATAAGTGGGGATGTCTATAGAGTGGGGATTCCTGGAGAGTGGGGGGGGGGGGGGGGGTGAGCGGCGGAGGGGATACAAAATCCGCCTATAAAGTCCGCGAGCGGCGCGTTCGTCAATCGCGATGGAGTACGTGGCGGACACACGAGGCTTCCATCGCGACAACAACGAGTTTGTAGTGAAAGAACTCCGCTCAATTCGGACGATCAGCCGCTGGTCTTCCTGTTCCAACCGCCGATACCGTGGAACGAGCTTCCAGCAACGTACAAGAGCGTGAATCTCTGGCTCGAACGCAACTATCATCGTCTGTGCTGGAGCGCTGGTGACGTACCCTACAACGAGGTGGGGGGACGTGCTTCGATCGGTTCTACACGACGCGAGCGCCATCTACGTGAACAGAAGCAGCAGTGGCTGAAAGGATTCGGGTTCGATGCGCGTGATGTGGTGGCGTGCCCGTCGCTCAGGACACCGAACAAGCAGACGACATACTGCCCGCACCACGATTCGCCCCATTGCGCGCTTCGAAACGTCCTGCTGTTGCGGAACTTTCTTCGCAAGACCTTCCCGTCTGTGGGAAGGTCGTTGAAGCTGTACCATCATCACGGTGGACTTCTCTCAGCCATGGAACCCACCGACATCGCTCAGCTGCCGAAGGAATTCGTCATTACCTTCGCTGCGTACAGCGTAGACGCCGCCTGGGATAAATTACCCGAGTCCCTGAGAAATGACCCTGAAGTTGCCGAGTGTCGGCGATGCCGAGAGCACGCAACGGGAAAATTATTCGCGCCACTCAAGAGAGAATGTAAACATTGTAAATAAAAATCACTCAGAATGTAAAAAAAAAATCACACAGAATGTTAATAAAAATCCGTTATAATTAACCGTGTATCCCAATCATTGACTTCAACTATCCCAATAGTTAACTTCAACTATTCCAATAGTTAACTTCAACTATCCCGATAGTTAATTTCAACTATCCCGATAGTTAACTTCAACTATTCCGAAAGCTAACTTCAACTATCCCGATAGTTAACTTCAACTATTCCAATAGTTAACTTCAACTATTCCAATAGTTAACTATTCCGAGGATGAGTCTCCGCTATCAATAAGGATTCTACGCTGGGTTCAGTCGGTAAAGTAGAAGCTCTTAGCTGAGTCGGCTATCCCACGCGTCCCCAACTTTGTAGCGTTTGAATCTTCCGCCATAGCGTTCGAATCTCCCGTCTCCGCTGTTGGCTATTCCGATAGTCGACTATCCTGATATCTAACCATCCTGAGGCGCGCACTTTGAATCCCCGCACGTTTGGGTTTGGGTTTGGGTTTGGGTTTGGGTTTGTTTGGGTTTGTTTGGGTTTGGGTTTGGGTTTGGGTTTGGGTTTGGGTTTGGGTTGGTTTGGGTTTGTTTGGGTTTGTGTTTGGGTTTGTTTGGGTTTGGGTTTGTGTTTGGGTTTGGGTTTGTGTTTGGGTTTGTTTGGGTTTGGGTTTGTGTTTGGGTTTGTTTGGGTTTGGGTTTGTTTGGGTTTGGGTTTGGGTTTGTTTGGGTTTGTTTGGGTTTGGGTTTGGGTTTGTGTTTGGGTTTGTTTGGGTTTGTGTTTAGGTTTGTTTGGGTTTGGGTTTGTGTTTGGGTTTGTTTGGGTTTGTGTTTGGGTTTGTTTGGGTTTGGGTTTGTGTTTGGGTTTGTTTGGGTTTGTTTGGATTTGTTTGGGTTTGTTTGGGTTTGTTTGGGTTTAGCAAAAACAAAATTTGCATTACCGACGTTTGGGTTTGGCGAGAAATCTGCTTTACCGACGTTTGGGTTCAGAGGGGAAATCTACTTTGCCGACTGTCGGTAAAAAAATCTGCATCACCGACGTTTGGTTTTAGCGAGAAATCTGCTTTACCGACGTTTGGGTTTAACGGGAAATCTACTTTACCGACTGTCGGTAAGGTAGGAACCTGAATGGGGCGTAACCAGCATAGCTCTACTACTATGAACGCAGGTGAAAGTCGCTAACTCTTCAGAAAAAATAGTGACAGCCATTGTAATAGAAGCATAATTAAAAAAAAATTGAAAATAATTTTTTTTCGCCTTTTCATATTAAATTTTTGACATTCCGATGAAAACTCGGCGTGATTCGTGTTCAGCAGAAATTTTGCCCTAGAAATGGCCTGTAACAGAGCCTAAAAGAAAAAAAAATGTCGACTTTTTTTGGCCAATGCATATGCCTTAACTCATTAAATCCCAAACGGACACATTTTCGTCCTGTTTGTCAGCGGTCATTTCTTCCATGAAAGCCGTCTAGAAAAAATTGAGCTATAATCATATCAGACGTAAAATTTTCTCAGCTTTCAAAATCCAGACTCATAATTTCCAAGAAATGTAACCCAACAAAGTTATGTTTATTTATTTAAAAAAAAATGCATTTTTTTGCTTCAATATTTTTTTCAATCGACATTTTTTTATCGAAATTCGATCGGAACCCTTGCGGGGGGTCAAGATTTCGCATCCATGGACCCTAATCTTCAAAACCCATACCTAAGAATTATGAAATTCAAGATGGTGGTGTCCAATATGGCGGTTTGAAGCCAAGAATTGTCTTGCATTTCCTACTCACCCGGTCAAAACTATCTTGTACGATGGGATTTGCGTGATAAACTATATACAAGGATTTCTGAGGGCGTTGATTATGAATCCGTTATTAGATTTGCAGAATTCAAAATGGCGGATCCAATATGGTGGACAAAAATTTCCGAATTCCGTATTTTTTCGTGAAAATTCGTAGGTAGGGGTTTTCGAGGGCGCTGATTACGAATCCGCTATTAGATTTGCCGAATCCAAAATGGCGGATCCAAGATGACGGACAAAAATTTCCGTATTCCGTATTTTTTTGTGAAAATTCGTAGGTAGGGGTTTTCGAGGACGCTGATTACGAATCCATTATTAGATTTGCCGAATTCAGAATAGCGGATCCAAGATGGCGGACCAAAGTTTCCGAATTCCGTATTTTTCTGTGAAAATTGATAGGTAGGGGTTCCCGTAAACCCTGATTACGAATTCGTTATAAGATTTGCCGAATTCAAAATAACGGTTCCAAGATGGCAGACAATAATTCTTCAATTTCTTATTTTTTGGTGAAACTCTGCAGGTAAAGATTTCCTATGGTAGTGATTGCGAATCTGTTATCAGATTTGCCGAACTGAATCCAAATGCCGGATCTAAGATGGTGGATGAAATATACCCAGACATAGAAAACCATTAAGCCGTCGACCTAGACATCGAAAACCATAGAGAAATATACTGAGACATGGAAAACTATGGAGCCGTCGACCTAGATAGCGAAAACTATGGAGAAATATACGTAGACATCGAAAACCATAGCGAAATATACCTAGACATCGAAAACCATGCAGAAATATACTTAGACATCGAAAACCATGGAGAAATGTACCTAGACATCGAAAACCATGGAGAAATATACCTAGACATCGAAAACTATGGAGCCGTCGACCTATATAGCGAAAACTATGGAGAAATATACCTAGACATCGAAAACCATAGAGAAATATACCTAGACATCGGAAACCATGGAGAAATATACCTAGACATCGAAAACTATGGAGCCGTCGACCTAGATAGCGAAAATTATGGAGAAATATACCTAGACAGCGAAAATGATAGAGAAATATACCTAGACAGCGAAAATGATAGAGAAATATACCTAGACATTGAAAACTATAGAGCCGTCGACCTAAATAGCGAAAAATATGGAGAAAATACATAGACATCGAAAACCGTGGAGAAATATACCTAGTCATCGAAAACCATGGAGAAATATACCTAGACATCGAAAACCATGGAGAAATATACCTAGACATCGAAAACTATGGAGCCGTCGACCTATATAGCGAAAACTATGGAGAAATATACCTAGACATCGAAAACCATAGAGAAATATACCTAGACATCGGAAACCATGCAGAAATATACCTAGACATCGAAAACTATGGAGCCGTCGACCTAGATAGCGAACACTATGGAGAAATATACCTAGCCATCGAACACGATAGAGAAATATACCTAGACATCGAAAACTATGGAGAAATATACCTAGACATCGAAAACCATGGAGAAATATACCTGGACATCGAAAACTAAGGAGATGTCGACCTAGACAGCGAAAACAATGGAGAAATATACCTAGACATCGAAAACTATGGGCCGTCGCCCTAGACAGCAAAAACTATGGAGACGTCGTCCTGGACATCGAAAATCATGAAGTCGTTGACCTAGACAACGAAAACCATGCAGTTGTCGACGTAGATATAAAAAATCATGACAAAGTCCACCTGGATTTCGACAACAAAGAACCGTCGACCTAATCACTGAAATTTGGAAAAATCAACCTGGACCACGAAATTTCGGACCCCGCGATCTCGCCTCGCACATTATGAATAGTTTTCCTCTTGCTCCATACTGACGATTTATAATTTAATTCCTTGTAAAATCCGTGTATTTTCAGAATTATCCTACGATAAATCTATTATCCTGGCCAAAAATCCCCACCCTGGGGAAAAAACCTTGGACAAGTACATTTGTTGACCCTTGTTTCCATTTGTTTTCACAGAAAAAAACTACCCAAAAAAGTACAACATTTTTAAAAATTTGGCAAGATTGAGATAGGTAAAAGAAGATTGTTTCTATAAAATAACTATACTCCAAATGACAAATAGAAATGAAAAACTTCACATATTTTATCGAGATCCCAAGAAAAAAAAGCAACAATGCCCATCGTGAGTGTCTGGTAAAAAACAGAGTCTACAAGTAAATGATCAATTTGCGCATAAAAAAAATAATTACTTTACAAAAACAGAAATGGAAAACCCAATGATTTACGTTCAGCACTAAAATTTATAATATCAATAATAGGACGAGTATTTTATTGTGGCGTGAGGATGGAGTATTTAAAAAAAAGCAAAAATTAGTTGGTTATTGAAAAAGTCACCAATGTACGAGAATAAAAATCGGTCAAAAGAACAGAGTCCAGAAAAAAAACTTGAAGCAAAAAATTTCAAACGAAAAAAATTAGATTGAAAAAAAAATTCGGCCGAAGTATTTGACGAATGTTTTTTCCCTTAACCCATTAACGCCGAGGTGATCAGAATTTTTACTAACTTTTCAACGTGTTTATTTATTATGTTATCGGACCAAAAAAATAATGCAATACCTCTATTCCTACGCGGAATTCGATGCTCTTTCAGAATCTGAGCTCAAAATTTCGATTAGACACCGAGAAAAAAAAATATGGCCGATTTAAACGTGAAAAACGTGAAAATTTTCGAAAAAAAATTGTTTCGCATTTTTTTTCACAATGATACCGCAAAGCTATCAACTTTTTACAATGATCAGAGGTGATCATGGCACTCGAACATTAAGAGGAATTTTTTTCAGAAAAATTCATCGACGCGTTTTTTCAAAATGGCGGCGAGAATGAAAAAATTTTATAAAAATCTTAATCTATCGGTTTCTTCAAAACTATAAACTTGAGAAAAAAATTTCTAAGAACAAAAATGGCTTAAAATTAGTCGAAGAATACTCCTAAATTTTTTCAGAATTTTTGAAAACAATTTTTAATTTTCGAAAATTTCAAAAAATCCAATTTTTCAAAAATACCTGAAAAATTTTTGGAAAAATTTGAGAGTGTTCCTTGACTAATTTTAAGACTTTTTTGTTGTTAAAAATTCTTTCGTAAAGTCTATAGGTTTAGAGAAAAAAAATTTTCTTGAATGGTACATAAAATTTTGTTTCTATCTACCACTACAAAATTCACGAACAAACTCGTATATCCTTTCACTTGTGCATGGACACATATGTTGTATACAATTTTTACATGAATTATAGGTAAAGCATATAAAAAAAATATTAGTTTTCACTTTTTCAATACATTTGTTATGTCACGAAAACGTTCAAAATCTTCTGCTTCATTGCATGCAGAGTATGAATCAGATTATTCGGATAGTGATTCCGACGAAAACATTTTGATTCCGAATGCAGACAATTCAGGCTCCGATGATTCTGATTCCGATTGTGATTCGATATCTGATTCTGATTCTGAACATGAATTCACAATACCAAATATTACTTATAAAAAAGCTTGTGCTACTTATTCTGAACACTTAGATAAACTTGAAAAAAATCACGAATTCATTTGGATCGATGGCGAGAAATCATATCCAAATACTTGTGAAGAAACAATATTATTATCTGAAGCTACAAAAAAGAATATACAGGCGTGCGAGCCTTTCCAATTGTTTGAAACCTTTTTTTCCGCCGAAATGAAACAATATATAATTGATGCGTCTAAAGAGAATAATTATGATCTGAAATTACAAGATCTTGACACTTTTATAGGTATAGTTATTTTCAGTTCATTCAATAAAAGAAAGTCTCAGAGAGATTATTGGTGATCTGATCCATTCTTATCTAGTGAAATTGTTTCTTCTGCAATGACTCGCGATAAGTTTGAAGAAATCAAGTCTAAAATAAAATATTCAAAAGCTGAAGACAAGGATCCAAACGATAGAGGGTGGCGGGTTCGTTCGACGTTGAAACTTTTCCAAAACAACCTCCTAAAGTTCGGAATATGGAAAACTTCTATATCTATTGATGAAATGATGGCCAAGTCTTATGCAAAAACTGTTTTGAAACAATTTATTCGAGGGAAACCAATAAGGTTTGGTTTGAAATTTTGGGGTTTATGCACTTCAGACGGCTATCTACTAAATTTAGATCTATATTGCGGTAAAAATTCCCAAACCGGAAACAAATTAGTAAAATGTGCTTTAGGTACTCGTGTAGTATTGCATTTATTAGAACCTTTTTTTCGGCTAATAAATTATAATAAAATCCCTGCATTTCATTTGTACTTTGATAATTTTTTTACAAATATGGATTTAAGTTTACACTTGCAAAAATTACGTTTGAAATGCACTGGCACTATCAGAGACAATCGAGTCAAAGAAAAGAATATACTTGAAAAGAAAGCTCCACGAGGTACTTATATTGTAAAACATGATCTAAATAGTGGCATAAATTTCATCACTATTATGGATTCGAAGCCCGTTTCAATAGCTTCAACTGCTGCAGGTGTAAGTCCACTATCAACTTCGAGAAGATATAGTTCAGAGGCTCGATCCAAAACTGATATACCTTTTCCGCAAGCTATTCATTTGTACAACAAATTTATGGGTGGTGTTGACGTGCATGATGGACACTGCAATAATGTACTTCCAAGTATACGTTCCAAAAAATGGACATGGGTCGTTTTTATAAGATTTATACAGGCATCCATTACAAATGCCCACGTAATTTTCAATGCTACACGTGATGGAAAGAAAAAAAGTGGAATAAAAGAGTTAACTACTTCAATTGCTAAATATTATATTCAAAAAGGTCAAACAAGTAAAACACTTCATACACGATCTAATAGGGACAAATTAAAAAATTGTTCAAATGAAAAATGTCCAATAAGAACAAGGATCTATTGTGAAAAATGCAATCTATATGTATGCAATAATTGTTGGGCAAAAAAGCACTGATAAAAGAAATGTTAAAATGAAAGACAAAGAAGACTCACGAAAAGAAGCACTCCGAAACGTGAGAGGCAAGGGGACTCACGAAAAAAAAGCACCCCGAAACGTGAGAGGCAAGGGGACTCACGAAAAAAAGCACCCCGAAACGTGACAGGCAAGGGGACTCACGAAAAAAAGCACCCCGAAACGTGAGAGGCAAGGGGACTCACGAAAAAAAGCACCCCGAAACATGAGAGGCAAGGGGACTCACGAAAAAAAGCACCCCGAAACGTGAGAGACAAGGGGACTCACGAAAAAAAAGCACCCCGAAACGTGAGAGGCAAGGGGACTCACGAAAAAAGCACCCCGAAACGTGAGAGGCAAGGGGACTCACGAAAAAAAGCACCCCGAAACGTGAGAGGCAAGGGGACTCACGAAAAAAAAGCACCCCAAAGGAGACAAAGTTCTACCACGTCCACGCCGTTGTCTCTGGGTAATGCTAAGAGTAGAAAAAAACAATGTATATGCACAGAATCAGAAAAGAAGTAGTCAAGGAACACTTGAAGGAAATTTTTCCAAAAATTTTTCAGGTATTTTTGAAAAATTGGATTTTTTGAAATTTTCGAAAATTAAAAATTGTTTTCAAAAATTCTGAAAAAATTTAAGAGTATTCTTCGACTAATTCTAAGCCATTTTTGTTCTTAGAAATTTTTTTCTCAAGTTTATAGTTTTGAAGAAACCGATAGATTAAGGCGTCTTCTCACTTTGGAAATTTAAAAAAATCGATTTTTTTTTTTTTTTAAATTTTGAAAGTACATATCTTCAAAAATGTCATCTCGAAATTTCATAAAGATCGGACGAGTCTAACTACATTTTTTGGCGACCGTTAGGTGACTACCTGAGAGTACCCGGCGATCCCTTTCACGCCGCTCGGACGGTCCCTGTATATCTGACTCTATACAATTGAATAGCCGTGTTCTTTTGTTAATGTAGTACCCCTTGCTTAGGTATATTCTGTTTTCGGGTCTATACTCATGTAATAAGACCTTAACACGTGCATTTTTCAAAAGAAAATCACTCGGCAACGATGCTAAACTGTTATTTCATCAGTCTAATTTGAAACTTCGTAACGGCAACATCTCTGCGCTCAGGATTGTTATAATGGATAAAAAGACTTCGCAACAAAGTGCCACGTGGCGACGTCCAAGTTCGAAATCTAAAAAAAGAAAATTTCGTGGAGTGCTTCCACACCAGTCTGAAGCAGATACGAGTCATGCTAGTGCGAGTGCAGCAAAATTAAAAAAATCGGACGATACAAGTTTCGATGTACACATCGATCCAACGGCTGGATATAGTATTATTCAGTTTTTTCTTGTTTTTTCTACATTACAACAATATGTGAAGTGTAAAGTTTGTAACAAAGATGTTTCAAGAAACATCATCAAGAAAAACCGTGGAAATTGCTTGCCAAACAGCGGCATGCATTTATAACGAAGGGCTACAACCTGTTTTAAAAATTTTGGAGGTGATGGGTGTCAAACTAGGCCCTATCGCCGTTCAATACGCCGAGAAACGCGACAGTGATCGCGTACGCGTAGGGAACCGCCGCAGCTCTAACGCTTCAAAAGAGACTAGGTCGAGACGAAGGGAAGCTACTTTGGACGAACACACCTTCTACGAAGAATCGGAAGGTCCATTGTATGGAGCAGGCATCGCTGATTAACCCGAGGTAAGGTTTTTTCATGATTTTTCTGCAACCAAAACTTTAAACGCAGTTATCTCAAAACAAGGTTTTTCGGTGCTTTGTTGATGAAATTTCGGAAACTATCCGGCCGATTGTCATGAAATTTGAATGACATATGCTTCATAGTTATGGCTATAGCGCATATCATCAGATTTTTTAAATTTTGATTTTAAGAATTTTTTTTTTACAAAAAACTGCAAAAAAATCGTGGTTTTTTTTTACTTTTTCGAAAAACGTGCGCCATTTTGTTATTTTCGCGAATATCAAAAATCTGATGATATGCGCTATAGCCACTGACATACTGAATCTAAAACAGTTTTATTTTTTTGTTTCAGACGACCCGTCTCGGAGATACCATCAACAAGCCACGACCATAACATTTTTACACGGGTTTTTCAATGCTACTGATGTATTATAATAATTGTTTAAAAAAATAAAATAAAAATTTTTTCATGTACTTGAAAGATGTGTTTATTACATAGGATCCGTTTTATCCCATAATTTTAAGCAAAAATCCTCGAAAAAAAATCGCAAAAACAGCCTATTTTTGAGGCGTTTAAAGTGAGAAGATGCCTTAAGATTTTTATAAAATTTTTTCATTCTCGCTGCCATTTTGAAAAAACGCGTCGATGAATTTTTCTGAAAAAAATTCCTCTTAAGGTTCGAGTGCCATGATCACCTCTGATCATTGTAAAAAGTTGATAGCTTTGCGGTATCATTGTGAAAAAAAATGCGAAAAAATTTTTTTTCGAAAATTTTCACGTTTTTCACGTTTAAATCGGCCATATTTTTTTTTCTCGGTGTCTAATCGAAATTTTGAGCTCAGATTCTGAAAGAGCATCGAATTCCGCGTAGGAATAGAGGTATTGCATTATTTTTTTGGTCCGATAACATAATAAATTGTTGTACGCCATTCTGACGACAACTTTCCTTTTTCGTCGATTCATTTATACCTGTAAATAAAAAAAATAAAAAAAAACATTCATGATTAAAATTTGCATTAAAATACCCTAATTAGTAATAATACACTTTAACTTACCATAAATAACCATAAAGTTATCCCGTTACCACGAACGACCTGTAAATAAGAGAAGAAATTTTAGTCATAACGATTTATTCATTCCCCCCCCCCCCCCGCACCCCGCACGCGTGTTGTAGATATCTATACCACTTCCCCCCCCCCCCCCCGTACTTACCTCATCTAACCTGTAAAAAGAAAGAAAAAATGATTAGTTATTAAGTTAAGAAATATCCTAAGAGGAATACAAATACTTACCAAAATCTTACGCGCCAACGACTCACGTACCTGAAACCAAAAGAAATAATCAATCGATATCGAAATATATAGATATAGAATTTAACATTACAGTAAAAAACTTACCTTATGCTGAGAAAATATTACTTTAACAGCCGATAATTTCAAAATCTACCTTACCCGTTCGGTACTTACCGACCAAGCTGGCAAAAGCTAATATCGTTCGTCACAACTCCGGCAGGCTATCCCCACCGCTCGGCGGACCGCGCATGCGTGGCCGTTGGAGGGGATCGCGCCGGCGCCCGCTTGTCGCCGCTATAAATACAGGTGCACAGCGGGACTCAAGTCGCATTCGCTCTGGTCTTCTACGCCGTGCACGCTGACCGACCAGGACGAGCTCTAGACACAAAGCCGTGCAGGCTGACTGACTATACGAGCTGGCTAAGGCTTTTTACGCCGTTAAGGCTGACCGGCTTACTAGCTTCATCTCTTGCGACCTTTTTGACACTCATTTCTTTTTTTTTTGCGAATTTCTTTATTTTTTCTTTAACTTCTAAGATTCGGGGCTTGAACGCCGCTAAAGAGAACAAACCTCCGACCCCGCTCCACTCTAACGCTGCTAAAGCCAACGAGTAAACGAGCTAATTTATTTCACTACCAACTCCACTAAGGATTACAATTTATTTTCGATTGTTCACGTCTACCTCGGAAATAATTGAGTGCACCAGTGTCTTAGAATATTCGTTTTTTTTTATTATTTTATTATTTTTCCGCATGGTCTCTTACAGGGTGACTTACCCATATTTTACAGAACTCTTAATTATTTTCAGTTTTATATTAAAAACCGGTGTACTTGAAAAACCACTTTCGAGGCAAACGTACGTTTATTCAGTTTTTCTTATGTAACATTTTTATCCTTTTATTTAATGCTTCCTATCTTTTACAAATAACTGTACTAACGGCAATATAATAAACGCCATCCTGGTCAGTTTCTTCACACTTACTCGCTACATTTTTTATTCCCAAATATATTATTTAACCCTTCCTCTCGAAATATAAAAATCGCCACCTCATGCCCAGTGAAGATCGCAAAGAGAGACGGCGCGAGCGACTCATAACTCGGAGATACGCCGGCACGTTAAAAGTCTTCATCCATCATGCTCATGCCGATCGACGTAGGGGAGTAGTGACAACAGAGCGAACCCTGGAATTGCGGCCACTCGTCTGGACACCTACAAAGGAAAAGGTGCGTTGGGTCATTCCTCCATCGATCGATCCAATTCCATGCTCGCCTCTGCAACAAACCATCCTCACGCTTGGCGACCCGGCTCAATCTACACCACTGGCCAATCCAGCATCTGATGAGCCCAATAACAACGATCCTCTTGGTCTCTCCGTCAGTCATAGCCGAGTCTCTCCAAAGAATCCAACGCGTGTATCTCCGAAAAATCCCCGCATCCTCATTCCGCTGCAAGGGAATAAGATAAACGAGGTAATTTGCTCAAGGGTGAGTACGCGTCCAAAAGTAATTACCTCGAGGAAGAAAGCGAGTCGCGAGATAACAGTGATCCCACCACCTCCACGAGATCCTGAGAACAGACGACCACAGAAAGTGACAGCAGTAAAGAACATCCGAGCTCCAATCATCGTGAAAAGGTCGCCAGCTTCTCAAAAACGACCTTGGTCGGACTCCAGCACGGTCATCACACTCATCGAACCTGAGAAGAAAAGGAAAATAAGCCACGACGATCACTAGAAAGATCAGAATAAGGAAGACAAGACTTACCTCGGACCATCACCATCGCCACCCCGTACTCACATCTGATTAATTCCGCCCGGGTCTTGCACTTTCGACTCCGGCGATCATCAAAAATACACACAGGGCCCTTTTCAGGGCCAACACTTTCTTAAAACGTGGGTTGCTCCTAATTGCTAACGGTGCCAGCCGAAACACTGTTAGCAAAATAAACACGTTGAAAAGTTAGTAAAAATTCTGATCACCTCGGCGTTAATGGGTTAAAGGAAGGTTTTAGCACTATAAAATCAGGTAATTTTCAAACAACAATTTTTACCGATGTTTCCAACACAGGTTGGGGCGCTGTCAATGGCAATCAAAAGATTTATGGTTTTTGGTCTGAAACCCAAGCGAGATGGCATATTAATTATAAAGAACTAATTATAAAGAATAAAGAAGAATTAATTATAAAGAACGGTGTAGCTAGGGCTTCAGGAATTGGCTAGTAACAGATGAGATTGTTAGATTTTGCTTCGCATAGACAACACAACCGTGATTGCGTATGTGAATAAGATGGGAGGTAGAAGAAACCCAAAATATAATGCGTTAGCTCGAAAAATTTGGCAATAGGCAGAAAAAAGAAATGTTTTCCTGTTAGCCTCATATATTCCGTCAGAAAGGAACGTGAAGGCAGACGAGTTATCTAGACAGAAAAACATTGATACAGAATGAGCACTCAATCAAAAAGCTTTCACCCTGATTGTTGAGACATTTAGTGCTCCAGATATTGACTTGTTCATATCCAGTCTAAATAAAAAATGTAAACAATATTGCTCCCGGTTTCCGGAGGCAAGAACGACAATGATCGATGCCTTTACAATAAATTGGTCGAGTTTGAATTTTTATGCGTTTCCGCCTTTTGCGGTGATACTCAAAGTACTTGCTAAAATTAAAAGAGAGGGAGCAGAAGGAATTCTAGTGGTGCCTGATTGGCCAAATCAAGTCTGGTATCCGTTGTTTAAATCTCTCTCAGTGGGAGAACAAATTGTACTTGGTCCAAATAATAACTTATTATATTTACCGTGCAGATCAATCGTACATCCCAGGGCCGAAGACATCACTTTAATAGCGACAAGAGTCTCAGGAAGGCATTTAGACGACAGAAAGTTCCGACAGAGGCGTTAAAAATCGTTTTAGCATCGTTATCACCAGCTACAATAAAGCAATATAAGTCAGCTTTGAAACATTGGTGGAATTTTTGCAAAGCATAGAAAACAGAATTTTTCAGTGAGGATGAAAACAGCTTGTTACGTTTCTTATCTGAAAAGTTTAAAGAAGGAGCTTCATATGGCTCTTTGAACTGTTTTTGTTCAGCTCTATCTTTAAATGCCGCAGAAAAAATTGGTGAAAGACCAATTATTACGCGTTTTATTAAAGGAGTTTATAAGCTGAGACCTTTAACACCGAAATATACTGGTACTTGGGATGTCGCGGTTGTTTTACATTATTTGGCAAAGCTTCATCCGTTAGAAAGTCTGTCATTAGCGGATTTGACAAATAAAACCGTAATGCTTTTAGCTTTATTGACAGCTCATAGAGCACAAACTCTTTCTTGCTCATCAGACATCTGGCCCAGGGAAATGCCAGCCCTTATTAATAATTCCAGAGTTTAAAGAAAAGCCAGAACTGTATGTCGCCTCAACAGTTCAGATTTACTTGGAAAAAACGGCAGAATATAGAGGAACCGAAACTAGTCTGTTTTTAGCAACGAGAAAACCTTACAATAAGGTTGGAGCTCAAACCATCAGTAGATGGATTAAAGGTGTGATGGAAACAGTGGAATTGATACCACAATTTTTATGGCCCATTCGACTCGACATGCCTCTACTTCTGCGTCTTATGTTAAAGGCATTTCTTTGGATATAATAAGAAGGACAGCAGGCTGGTCAAAGAGATCAGAAGTTTTTGCTAAATATTATAATCGTCCAATTCAAATGCGGACATCCGATTTCGTGAACTCGGTTTTTGATATCTCCATTTGAGAAAAAAATAACACAAATACAATGAAGTTTTTTGACATTTATGATTTGCATCATATATAATATATCTTGTGTTCATTCAATAGATGTATAAGATTTTTTGAATATAAACAAATGGTTTCGGCAATTGCGAATATCGATTATTGTTTGCTCTAAATAACAACTACATAATTGTAATCTCGAGAACGAGGCGCAAAATATAATTGATCGATCAAACGAGCCCGCCGAGGGCGGGCGAAGTTCGATCGAAATTATATGTACAGCCTCGTTCGAAGAGATTATAACCCACCCTGAATGATAAATTAAATCCCAATCCCTATTTTATTCAATCAACAATCTAGCTTACTCTAAAGCATATGAAGTAGCAGTGCATGGAACGCCACGAGCGGGGCCTATAACGCCCACTCTCCATTTTTTACTTTTTCACTCTATACGTTGTGGCCATCTAGTGGACTCAAGAGTCACCACATAATTGTAATCTGTTCGAACGAGGCTGTACATATAATTTCGACCGAACTTCGCCCGCCTTCGGTGGGCTTGTTTGATAGATTAAATAAACAACCGAAAACTTTAATCAAATGAATGTGTGCTAATTAGATTTATTGTGTCATCATTATTTAAAGGAGTTTCGGTACAAGTGGCAGAATGTAACCATTTTACTTCAAATTTACACAGTATATTATTTGACATATACTGGTTGTGTCGTCCAAATTTTAAATCGATCGTCTACACCGTTTCTTTTTAAATTAAATATCAAAAAACACTTTTTAAAATGGTGAGATGCTTACGGTCATTGGTGAACGACAGTTTTACGAATAGAATACTGAGAAAAAAATGTTAAAAACTAATTGAAAATCTGCCAAACTACTAAGTATACTATTGCGATTCCGGTATCCAAAAATTAAATAATTCGTTTACATGATTTATTAATTATTCATTTATTCATCAACGAAAACGGTGAGTTCTCCCCCCATCGACCGAACGAACACGCTTTTCTTATTTGTTTGCGACGAAATATTGCTATGTGAAGTTGGCGCTTTGCTTAGAAACAATAGAATTGTACAGAAACCCCTTAATAAGTTGTCATATTTTTCTTTATTCAGTTTGGTTGTGTCTTTCGGTCGCTTTTTTCATCTCATTGGTACGCACACCATGATCGAGGATCCATTCGAAGTTACATCATTTTATTGGACAATATGTGTGCTATGTGTTTCTATTTTTTGCTTTGACTGTGACAACATGAATTGAAAAATTTGTTACAAAAAGTAATTTCTTGCCCATTTATGGATAGAATAGAAATGTCTGTCATTGTGACGCAATGGGTACATCCGACCTTTAAGACATTTTATGGCCCTGTGTATGCTACGTTATTTTCCGCTTCGGTTGTGGCATAATAAATTTAAAAAGTTGTTTCAAAAAGTCTTCGGGTGATCTTTTTCTGATGGTATCAAAATTTGTATCATTCTGATACAGCGGGCACCTTTACGCGCTTCAAAGCAGAAAAAGCTCTTTCAGCACTAGCCACCGTCGCGGGGATCGTCATAAAGATGCGGAGAGCGATGCATACATTTCGAAATAGACCATGAAAATTGATTTTCAAAAGAGCATTGAGCATCTGCAAAGGTTGCAGAGTGTTTTCGCCAAAATTTGCAACAAACATTGATTTTAAAGATTTAATCTCATCCACAAGCTCGTATTGGAGGTCTTCAGGGTACCTACCTACCAGTTCAGTTGTTTGTTTTTCAATTTTTTCCTTCGATAAGCAACGAAATTCCCAAAGCACGGAGAATCCTTCGCAAAGATCATGCAATGCTTTAAACCGCACGGTAATGTCCCCAATTACTTGGTCCAGAATAACATAAAATACTTCTCTTTTGTACGTCACATCTTCTGCTACCGTTTCCCCTGTATCGCAATTATCTTCTGTCTCGTCCTCGTCCGCCGCTCTCCTCCTCTTGCGATTTCTCTTCGATTTTTCGATGAGACATTCTGGCCATCCAATATTTTTTGCTACGGTAACGACTTCGTTCCAAATTTTGTTCCACCCGTTGTCACGTAGAGCTTGCAGCTCTGTCATAAGCTTTTTAAATTTTTGCAGGCGACATCAAGTGTTGCACCTCGAGTCTGAATTATTTTATTGACGAAATTTATGGGTTTCAAAATTTTCGTCCAAATTGAAGCCATAAGTAAGCAATTCAGCGTACTTAGATATTTTTTCAAGCCATTGACGTCATTGCGACACTCCGCTGACAAATTCAAGTGTGACAACTCGTCTAGTGCTTCTGCAATTCCCGGAAGGTGTGCAGCCATTGGTTTCACGCACTCTATTCTCGCGGACCAGCGCGTTCGAGACGGTGAATGTAAAGAGCACTCAATTTTTTCTTTCAGGATCTCCCATCTTTGGGGACTGTAGCTGAATATGTTGTACAATTTTTGTACAACACCGAAAAATGTTACAGCAGCAGAACAACTCTCAGCCGCCTGCACTCCGTTGAGGTTAAGAGTATGGCAAGCGCAGGGAACATACACAGCTAAACTATTGGCTGCTAATATTTTTGCCTGAACTCCCTTGTAAGCGCCTTTCATATTGCTACCGTTATCATAGCCTTGCCCTCGACAATCAGCCAAATGAATTTTGAAAGACTCAAGTTTTGATCTTATTAACTGGGAAATGGCTTCTCCTGTTTTTCGAGCAGAATCAGCGAAAGCCAGTAGACGCTCTTCTACTTGATAAGTGCCTCCATCGTCATTGGTCAAATTAACATATCGAATTAAAAATGCAGTTTGTTCAACGTGGGAGGAGTCCGGAGTTGCATCCACTATCAATGAAAAATATTTTGCCCTTTCACGTTCTTCAAGGATACGCTTTGTTATTTCGTCTCCACAGAGGGTTATAAATTCGTTTTGAATATCTGCCGATAAATAATGAACTTGTAGTCTTGTACCAGTTTCTTGAGAGTGACGGACCTTCCGTAGATGTTCATTGAGAAACGGGTCATATATTGCTAGCAGTTCGAGTATTCCGAGAAAGTTACCATTTGAAGGATCCCCAATTTTGTTACTGTCTCCGCGAAAAGCTAAACCTCTTTCAGCAAGAAACAAAGTTACATGGAGAAGACGTTTCAAGATTTCTTTTCATACTTCTCGCTCATGCTGTATCGATTTCATCAACAGATCGCTCAACGAACTATCCGTTCTCGACTTCCTCTGTTCTGTTTTCCATTGAACGTAACAGTTTTTGTGCGCAGCACTGCTCTCGTGTTCAGGAATTTTATCGTGGAGTTTTCTCCATTTCCGTGCAGCAGAATATCCTTCAGGTGAAGCTAATGCCGATCTCTGGGGTTGGGGAAGAGTACTATAAATTTTGCATGGTAAGCACTAGAGGGATTCTTTAACTCTGCTCCACACGAACCAGTCTCTAGGCACAATTTCACCATTCGCTAATTTTTTTTTTTAAATAGAGATCGGCAGCGTGACACCTGTAGCATCTTCAGGAAATCTTTCTGGTAAATCAAGATGAGTTTTCTTAATATCAATATCAACATTAAAGTTAGGAGATCCTATATCGAAATATGCTTCCACAGCATGGGAAGAAAGCTGTAATGAAACAGTTGCTTGAGAGGTGGAAGGCTGTGCAATTGAATCATCATTGATACTAACAGACCTGAAAGTTGTCTCCGTAAGAGTGCAAGAAGCAATAGGATCACCAGTATCGATAGAGTCGTCAGTGATTTTCAGTGATTTTGAAAGATCTAACGAAAAAGGAGGTTGTAATGGAACTATAGTCTGAGAGAATTTTAAGAATCTGTTCAAAGATACTTGTCCTTTTGAGGCCTCTTTTAAGCGTTGTTCTTTTTCTTTTCTCTTCCGAGAACCCGATTTGTGTATATAGCTCATTGTCACTATAATGCACACGTTTTTCTTGAGTGAGAAAAATTCGTTTTTTTTTTCAAAATGTTCACGAGAGAGTACGCAGTACAGCGCCACGGTGATAGATTTAACTTGTGGACAATGTGGACTGTGGACTTTGTGATTCGAGGCGTAGCGTAGAGTTGTGAACGTATATAATTAATTACATCTTTTACATATCGGAGCAACACTTCCCATAACCGGAAAATTATTTCGTATGGTTTTGAAATATTTTAGGTCAGTATCCTAATTATGACCATAAAAAAGATGGTAATTTTTGGAGATTTTTTTTTAAGAGAAAAAAATGATCGATCTTTTTAAACTCCTGGACAAATTCAATTTCACACTTTAATATTGAAAAAAATGGATTATTATATTATAGCTCAAAAATGGCAAAGCTTATAAGTAAATTATCTTGCTGTTTGAGTTTTCAATTGATAAGAAAACGTATTATTCAAAATACTCTATTTTTTTGGAATTTCGTTGTAGAAAAGAAGATAATATGTAATATTTTTTTCCAATACTGTCACTTTTTTTCAACGCTCGTTGTTCAAAGGTATTAAATTTTTAAACTTTCACGGTTTTGTTTCAGTTTTTTTTCTTCATGAACTATTAAAATGTCTATGTGAAAAAAAAACATTTTTGTTTTTTTGTATCAAACAATACTTACGAGCTCCATTTCCCACGCCTACTGGAAACTCAAGCGGCGAGGGGCTTCGATGATTTAATTAAACCTCGCCATTTTCGAATCATAATACATTGAAAAATAGATCATATATGAAATATATGATATGATATGATAAAGAAATAATAATAATAATATTTTGAATTTTGTATTCTTAAAATATTCAATATCTGAACGTCTGGAAAGACTGATCATTCTTTTTCTCTGCGAAAAAATCAGCAAGTATCATCTTTTTTGTAGTCTAAATTAGAAATCAGGATATTGCTTGAAAAATTCGGAATAAAATTGAAAATGTGGTACACGGGGCGGGCCCTTTACGAGTGCCCGGGCCCCGGAAATACAGCCCTCCCTCCCCTCCCCCCTGTCGGCGGCCCTGCGATTAGGTATAGGGGTTAGGTGTAGGGATTCACCCTTCCCCCCTCCATTATTGAAGACAGTCATTGTATAAAACGGGAGTTATGAAAAGTACTGTGTTATACACAAAATAATACCCAAATCTATTTTTACATATAAGCATATATACATATAGAATGGTTATTTGAAGACCATTTTCAAAATAACTCTTTTAGAGAGAATTTTTTTTTCTTAGAGAATTTATAAAAATAGTATAATGACCACATGCAAATAGTAATGGGCTTGGTCATTACACTTTTTTTGCAAATTTGCTAAAAAAAAATTCTCTCTAAAAGAGAGTTGTAAAAGAGAGACTAAAAAGAGAGTTGTTTTGAGGTATAATGGAGGAAAATATATATGTATGGGGCATTCCATACCGATTCGACCTGGGTCTAACCCTTCAATTCTTTGATTTTATTGAAAATGTTATATGTTGTATAACCCATTGAAAGCTCTCCTGATTTTTTTCATTATTTTTTGTCCACAAGCTTGTTAGATTTGATTTTTTTTCAAAATTCGATGTTTTTTTCTTCAAATGATTGTAACTCTCCCAAAAATCCACTAAATCGAACTTTTTTTTAGAAATGTTGGGTTTTCACCATACTGTTGGAAAAAAAAATACGAAAGATTGATTAATATTTGTATTCCATATTTTTTCTCAATTTAAAGCAATTTAAAGTAAAAAACATTGGTTTTAAGGTAGTACCCAGGTTCTGGCGTAAGCAAAAGTTAGTCCAATTTCTCATATTTTTAATTCGGTAAAATGAGCTGTTAATATCGCATTATATAATATGGTATATACGTGTATATATATATATATATTGTAACGGTACGTTTTTGTTGAACAAGCCGCTACGCATGAATTCGAGCTTCTTAATAGTAAGGAGCAGGTATGAAAGAAAGCGAGAAAAGGCAGGGATTTGATTTTAACAAAATAATAACATTTATTCAAAAAAAACACAAAGATGATTTTTGGTTGTATAACAATTTTGTTCAAATAAAGACAACTTTTATTTATTTCGCGTATTTTCTTCTATTATTTCATTCGCATGGATTTTTCTTTTCACGGAAACAATGATATTTGTTCTCTTATTACAATTTCATCAATTATTATCGGTTTGGTGTCTTTCTTTACAATAAAATGGGAAATAATAGATTCGGCGCTCAAAAACAAAAAAAAAATGACAATCTTTTCTGATTAATTTTTCCAAAATAGTCAATTAAACTTTATAGAGGCTCTATACAATAATAACAACCTTAGTACGTGACTCGATATAATCTTACAATAATTGAACTATTTTGGACAAATGAAATTCTTGACTTCGAATACTCTCAACGTTTTATTTCTTGATTGTTCATTTAATTCTGTAATTTCGCTTGTTTTGTTATATCTTAATTATTCAGACAAAATGTCCTGGTGACTCATTCTGGTTATTTTAAATTCAAATTTCAATCATTCAGCTTAATAATAATAATAACAATAATTTAATAATCTCCAATCCCAGCCAGCTATATTTTCTCTTTTTTCTTTTATTAGGTAAAGGAATAATGAATTTGATAGGAGGTTAGGAATACCAGCTGCAGGAATTGAACGAACCCGAACAACTCCGTCACTAGTACCCCTTAGAGGATAGGTAATTGGCTGCAGGGATAGAACGAAGCCGAACTACCCCGTCACCAATCGGTAATTTATCCTAAACCGGCTGCAGGAATCGAACGAACCCGAACGACTCCGTCACCTGTCAAGGATAAATTTGGAGGAAATAGAAATATTGGGTATACACCAGCTGCAGAGATAGAACGGAGCCGAACTACCCCGTCACCGGTGTATAGGAAAATTTAGGAAAGGTAGTTGAGCTGGTTATGAAATTCGAGAATAATTTGGCGCTAAGAGTTTAGTGTCTCTATCCAGAATGAGCCAACAATGCTTGTCGTGAGCTAGCTTACTAGTCTCTTTTCAGAGTCAGGTATTAGCTGAGAGTGAGCTAGGAATGAGCTGTCGATGCCTCAGAGCACGCTCTTTTATACTGTTCGAAACAAAGGAATCATAATAATAATACCGTCTAAAAATAACTTGAGCATCGGTTGCTCCGTAAAATAATCTCGAACCAAAGTCTGGCTTCTAAATTCGCTTATTGGCCCTCCTTGTTGCTACGCAAGGCCCGATTGGCTCGGCTCAAGGCCAGTTCATATCGCGCATGTGCGAGAATAATTAACTTCTCCATTTTATATTTTTTTTTGAATTTTATAATTTCTTATTTCTCTTTCCTTTTTCAGTCATCGATTATTCCCATTTTTATCCCCAATGATAGGGTCTCTCAAAAGTTATTAATAATTAAAAAAATAACTAAAACTTCTTTCTGATTCGTCAACTCCCTAGTACTATCGCCACGCGCATGCGCAGACGTCGTTGATCCACTCGTTTCGTACAAATAAAATTATCTAGTGGAGAATTTTGTATCCTTTTTTTCTTACTTATTCGCTATTTCGTTTTATCTAATTCCTAATAATTCATTTTCTCATAAAGAGCAATTAATTATTATAATAAAATAAAGAAACACGTATTTGTAAAATTAGTTTTGATTTTTCCCGGTAGGAGGCGACGCTAGTGAGCGACGTGCACATCACGTAAGTGCAGCTCTGTTCGCGTTACAGTTTTAAGATGGCCGCCTACGTAAACAAACGTGCGTGCCATAAGTGTCGTGAAAACGACAAGAAAAGTGGCGAAAAAGGATTTATATTTATTGAAAAGTGGTGAGAGAGTGTTTTGCGTTTCAATGCCCCCCAGAACAAAAAGATCGAGAACTCGTTATTTTTGTTCTCTAAGATGGGAGTTAATGATGATGATGTACGCTAATAACGACCATGGTTATGATGCCGATGATGATTATGTTAGTCTAGAAGTTCTTGATGTTCTCAATGATTTTGATGTTTTCAGCTTCTTCTAGGCCCCTGGAGCTACGGTTTCTTCTTCTTCTTGGTTGATTACCTCAATTTCTTCCGCTGCTGCCCAATTCATATCATCCCTTAAACTGTGATTGTAATGACCCCATCTTGCAAATTGTATCTCGACATATAACTGTGAGACTTCTCTTCGATTTGTCATGTAGAAGATTTGGACCTCATGACCTTCTATGGTCGGATGCTCTCCAATGATAGTGATGATAACTTTTTTATTTACCAATTGTCTTTGGTTATATAGGCACAGTCTTTTGTCCCATTTTACTCCTCTAAACGGTTTTATGTTTGAGAGGTATGCTTTGGTGGAAAAGCATGGTATTGAAGCAAAATCATGAGGAAGACGTTTGATGTCTTCTACAGGGTGCATTAGAGTCATACCTCGGTCGATAAGTTTGGTAGTAGCCTCTCCGTCCTCGACGTTGATTAATTTGACCCGATAAGCAATATTTCCATTGGTTATTGCGTAGAGACCTCCTAATGTTAGGTTGACTGGATTGCCGCCTCGTTGTCTGGTGAGAGCATTGAACAGATTTTCTTCAAATGCACACAACTCCTTAAATTTGACGGTAGTTGTGAACGTAAAATTTGTTGGATTAATATACTCCAGAATGACCGCCTCATGGGTGCCTTCCCAGGACATGGGCCATGGTGATGGGTGAGGAACTCCAGGGATGATATGGTTGGTCATGATGACTGGTTGGTTGGAGCAGGATTGGCTGGCGTTAACTTGACTGAGCTCTCGACATTGACCGCAGCTCAGCTGGGCTTGGAATGAAGATTCACGTACTGCGAGGCCTCTTCTTATACCGCTGACTTCCCCCCACTCTTTCACTTCTGATGTTGCCCTCTAGTGGCCTCTCGATGTATTACGTGGCCCTGCCACGCTTGGACTGATTTTTCTGGTCTAGGGAGGTCGCGTTTTTTTTTTTCACTATTTTCCCTTTTTTCTATTATTATTATTATTATTTTTTTTTTTTTTTTTTACAAAAATATTTTCGCCATTTTTCTTATTGCTTTTCGATTTTTATTCCTCAGGTAAGTATAAATGTGTTTTTTTTTTTTTTTTTTTTTTTAAATTCCCTTTTTTTTCAGGACAGGATTGTAATAATTTTATAGAAAGACACCGCGTTTTTGGATTTCATAACATAAATAATATTTATTAATTAACAATTTGTAATTATGATATGGTTTTGTTTTTTTCATTTAACAATCATTGTTTTTGCGTTTACGTTTTCAGTCATTTTTGTAACCACACAATGGTTTACGCTTCTTAAGGCATCTTCTCACTTTAAACGCCTCAAAAATAGGCTGTTTTTGCGATTTTTTTTCGAGGATTTTTGCTTAAAATTATGGGATAAAACGGATCCTATGTAATAAACACATCTTTCAAGTACATGAAAAAATTTTTATTTTATTTTTTTAAACAATTATTATAATACATCAGTAGCATTGAAAAACCCGTGTAAAAATGTTATGGTCGTGGCTTGTTGATGGTATCTCCGAGACGGGTCGTCTGAAACAAAAAAATAAAACTGTTTTAGATTCAGTATGTCAGTGGCTATAGCGCATATCATCAGATTTTTGATATTCGCGAAAATAACAAAATGGCGCACGTTTTTTGAAAAAGTAAAAAAAAACCACGATTTTTTTGCAGTTTTTTGTAAAAAAAAAATTCTTAAAATCAAAATTTAAAAAATCTGATGATATGCGCTATAGCCATAACTATGAAGCATATGTCATTCAAATTTCATGACAATCGGCCGGATAGTTTCCGAAATTTCATCAACAAAGCACCGAAAAACCTTGTTTTGAGATAACTGCGTTTAAAGTTTTGGTTGCAGAAAAATCATGAAAAAACCTTACCTCGGGTTAATCAGCGATGCCTGCTCCATACAATGGACCTTCCGATTCTTCGTAGAAGGTGTGTTCGTCCAAAGTAGCTTCCCTTCGTCTCGACCTAGTCTCTTTTGAAGCGTTAGAGCTGCGGCGGTTCCCTACGCGTACGCGATCACTGTCGCGTTTCTCGGCGTATTGAACGGCGATAGGGCCTAGTTTGACACCCATCACCTCCAAAATTTTTAAAACAGGTTGTAGCCCTTCGTTATAAATGCATGCCGCTGTTTGGCAAGCAATTTCCACGGTTTTTCTTGATGATGTTTCTTGAAACATCTTTGTTACAAACTTTACACTTCACATATTGTTGTAATGTAGAAAAAACAAGAAAAAACTGAATAATACTATATCCAGCCGTTGGATCGATGTGTACATCGAAACTTGTATCGTCCGATTTTTTTAATTTTGCTGCACTCGCACTAGCATGACTCGTATCTGCTTCAGACTGGTGTGGAAGCACTCCACGAAATTTTCTTTTTTTAGATTTCGAACTTGGACGTCGCCACGTGGCACTTTGTTGCGAAGTCTTTTTATCCATTATAACAATCCTGAGCGCAGAGATGTTGCCGTTACGAAGTTTCAAATTAGACTGATGAAATAACAGTTTAGCATCGTTGCCGAGTGATTTTCTTTTGAAAAATGCACGTGTTAAGGTCTTATTACATGAGTATAGACCCGAAAACAGAATATACCTAAGCAAGGGGTACTACATTAACAAAAGAACACGGCTATTCAATTGTATAGAGTCAGATATACAGGGACCGTCCGAGCGGCGTGAAAGGGATCGCCGGGTACTCTCAGGTAGTCACCTAACGGTCGCCAAAAAATGTAGTTAGACTCGTCCGATCTTTATGAAATTTCGAGATGACATTTTTGAAGATATGTACTTTCAAAATTTAAAAAAAAAAAAAATCGATTTTTTTAAATTTCCAAAGTGAGAAGACGCCTTAAAGAACAATTTCTTTATAATTTTCTTAAATAAACAGTGTTCGGTAATATACCGTTTCTTTACACAAACAAAAAATCATCTTCATGATTTACAAAATCAAAAAAAAAACATGTTTCATCAAAAAAAAAAAATAGAGAAGAATTTTATATTTCTTTAAAAAGATTATCACTTTTTTTTTTTTTTTTCTACATTAATTTTCCCTGTATAAGCTCCTCGGCGATTTTTATTCTTTTGGCGGGGATATTTTTTTGAGAGAAATCGATTGGGCGATGGGCGGCTTCATACTCAGCAAACAGGCAGACGAAAACACCACAATCATAATTATTTTGTTGCCGGGGAATATCTTTCTTCAGGACGAGAGTCCACTCATTCGGTTTGAAATGTTGAAATTTTTTTTCGGTTGCCTCTTTCATCACGTACTCAAATAGAGTCATCATAGGGTTTTTGTCATGCCCCTGCAAGCTATCATAGTAGCTGATAATCTTTTTTTCGAGGTCGATTATGGCGAGGCACCAATGATTTCCGAGGTGGATTGGAACGAGGATTATTTCAAATAAAAAAATGTTGATCTTTCTCGTCCATCTTTTCACAGCTTCAAATCCGTCTTTTTGGAGCCGTGTAAAAAAAAAAGAATTCATACAAAAAATCTTTTTGCAGAGGTGATTTCGGGTAGCACGCTCAGCGATTAGTCCCATATAGGCATTTATCACCTCGTCGTTTACCCAATTTTGGTTGGTAAGAGTATCCAAATCTCTGTCTTTTACTTTTGCCGGCACTTTTCTCGTTTCTTCTTTCCTTTCCTCTTTCTTTTCTTCATTTCGTTGCCTGCATTCTATTTTTTTTTCGTTTTCCAGACTCATCGTTTGGAGCTCCTGTTTTAAAGGCGACAATGAAGGCATCGAAAAGACAGTTTTCTCTGTTTTGGATTCTTTTTCTTCTTCTTGAATTTTTGCTTTCCCCTTTTCCTCTTCTTTTCTTCCTTCTTCCAGCTGTTCTTCCTTGCTATATTTTATTTTCCTCCTGTGTTTATCCTGTTTTTGCTTCGCTTCCTCTTCCCTTTTCCTCTTCTTATTCTTACCCTCTCTATTTTGTTCTTGTTTTTGATTATCCTTTTTCTTTGTCACGTCGCTTTTTTTCTTTTTATTCTCCGGAACTATATTTTCCTCGTCCCAATAAAACTCCTCCGGCTTCCACGTCGTCCACTCTTTGCCATCATTTTCCTCCTCGCGCCTTTTTTTTTCTTCATTTTTTTTTCTTTTTCTGATTTCCTCTTCTTTTTTCCTTCTTATTTCCTCTTCTTTATTAAAAATGAGGGCAGGTGGTTCAGGAGGTATAGGCGAGAGCAAAGATGGAACCGAGAAGTCATCTTGAATTGTTTCAAAAGATCGAAACTTTTCCAAAAATTCCTTCATCCTTTTTCGATTGGATTTTTGATTCTCCCCTATATCAATGGGAGTTAGCCTCCACATGAAAACTTGCGTGGCTTTATCCCGTTTTTTCAGGAGCGTTTGGGTTTTTGCGCCGACCCTTTTAACCGGGTGTTTCTCCTCAATTCCTCGGCCATTTTCAAATTTCTCGACCTCTTTTATGTTGTTTTTTTCGCTTTCCGCCTCCCATTGTCCTTCCCTTCCGGTTTGTTGCGAAAAATTTTTCGAAATGATTCCGATCGTCTGTGTCGACGCGTCCATTTTTCCTATTATAAGATATTATTTTGTGGTAATCTTCCTTCACATTATTTTATTTCCCTTTATTTACCTATTTTCTATGAATTCTCACCTTTTATTCACTCAGATAGTCTTCTTTTATTCAAAAGCGTCACTTTTTCGTTTGAGCGTCGTTTTTCGCGCCCTTCGTATATTTCGTGATCCTACATAAAAAAACACATAGTTTCTTATTTATCGCATTTCTCATTACTTCATTTATCTTTTATGAAGTCCTTTCTTTATTTTCCTCACCTATTTCTGCTTCTATTCTTCCTTTTTTTTTCAAAAAACTTTTTGGCCTTCCTTCGTCGTTTATTCTTTTTCGCGGCGTTCGAGAACAATGGCACGAAGTATGAAAATTTTCCTCAGATGGGTAGACCCGCATGTGAAAAACTTGTCCAGAAACCGACACTAGCGCCGGTGGCAAAATTTCGAACTAATCACGGAAACAATTTCTTTTTGCGTTCTATCAGAATCTTTCTTACTTTTTATGATGAATTTATTATTTTTGATGATTGTTGCAACAATTAGGCATGTTTTATCGATTTTTAAAGGAATTAAGGATGTTTTTAGACTGAAATTTATCATTTTTTTTTCATAATGGGGTGATTTTACGAAAAAAAATTTTCTTTCATATTTCATGTAATTCATTTTTCTTTATTGTTTTTTTCGTATTGTTTTTAACAAAACCTTCGTGAATAAATAATTAATTTATTGAATTATCATTGCTATTTAGTTAATTAAGGGGAATATCTCGATAATTATTAATATTTTTACTATCGCAAATGCGTTTTTGTAATTTGTCGATCCTTTAAGGAGGTGAATTTGAATTTTTATCAAAAATGGTTTATACCTTTGCTATTTTTGATAATTTTACAGTCGGAAATGAGTTTTTTGGATTCTGTTGGATCTGTAGGGTGTTAGAATCAACTTTTCTTTAAGGACGTATCATAACTTCGTTAGTATTCTAATTTTTAGTATCAGAAATTGGGTTTTGGACATTTTTTTAAAATATAAAAAATCAAATTTGAGAACTTTTTTCGTAATTTGTTTATAACTTTTGAACCAAAAACAATTTTACTTTTTATTTTTCATTTATTAATAACTTTGAAACTAAAAATATTTTTACAGTCGGAAACGTTATTTTTGTAATCCGCATAATGATTTTTAATAAAAATAGTAGTGATGATTAAAATTTTTTCTTTTGTTTTCGATTTTATTACTTTTTTTTTCGTTATTTTCAAATTTTCTTAAAATGGATGTATTGTTTAGGTACTAATAATTGGTAATCAGGTAAGTATAACTAATTTGAGCTTTATTGTTGCCAAAATTATATTTCACATTTAATAATTTTATTTTTTTTTTTTTTTTCTTTATATTTTTTTAGGTTCGCCGCGTGATACATGCCCCTCTCAACGTTCGTGTCAGGATTCTCAAGGATATAAGTCGCGGCTGCTATTTGTTTTTTAATTCGGTAAGGACCCTCGTAAATTGAAAAAAATTTCGCCATTTTTTTATTAATCGGATCGCTTACGTTGCACGCTTTCGCTAATACAAGGTCGCCTACTTGAAATTGAATTAATTTGTGTTTCTGATCGAATTTTTGTGCTCTTTTACGTCCCTTTCTAATTATCCTATCTCTTACCAGCATTAGCCTTTCCTGAGCTATTTCCTCATTTTCCTGATCATTTCCTTCTTTGTCTACCTGAATCCAATTTTTCCAAATTCTCTGTGGCTTCACATTTTTCTGGATCTCTATCGGAGTTGTTTCTGTCGTTTCATGGTATGTTTCATTCATACAGTCTTCTATAACTTTTACCCACTGTAGCCAATCCGTGTGCCTGTTGGTCAAAAACGTTCTAAAAAATCTCCCTATCTCTCTATTGACTCTCTCTACAATATTTCCCTGTGGGTGCCTAATGGAAGAAAAAACTGGCTGTATTCCCTCACTTGCTAACTTTTCTAGCCATAATCGAGATGTAAATTGAGTTCCATGATCGAATTGCAGTTTTCTCGGTTTTCCATGTTCTGGGATATAGTGGTTGAAGATTTTATTGATTGTCGCTGGAGCTGTTGCAGCTTTTAATGGATATAAGACCACGTATTTTGAAAAAGCATCAATAGTTACGAGGATATGTCTCATTCCGCCTTTAGTGACTGGCAAAGGACCGAAAAAATCAATCGAAACGATATCTCCAGGTCCTTCTGGAATGATATTTTGCTGTGCCGCATACGAATGCTGATTAGGGACTTTATTTCTCTGACAGGAATCACATGAAGCAAGAATTTGTCTGACTGCATGATACATTTTTGGGTAAGTAAAATCTTCCTTTATTAATTTCCAAACTTTTTTAGCCCCTATATGACCATACATTTCGTGTGTTTCAGATACCAGGAGATGGAGGATAGCTATAGGCAAAACAACCTTCCAAGAATCAGGATTTACTGCTTTCAATAAAATGTTATTTCTTATTTGATATCTATTGTCTTGTTCATTTGCAATTCTTTCCCTAATTTCCCTGATCCTGTCCTCACACAATTGCCATTCCCCTATTTGTCTAATTCTTTGCTCTAATTCCCTAGATGGTTTTATCGCGAGCATTGTACTTATGACAATTTCCTTTCCTTTTCTACCTCGCACATCAGGTGAATTCAAACGGCTTAACACGTCGGCTACAATATTTCTAACTCCTGGGCAATATTCAAACTCGATATTGTAATCTTGAATTGCTAGAATCCATCTAGTTAACCGCTCGTTTAATAACTGACAATTTTTCAAGAATGTAATTGCCCGATGATCTGTAATCACTCTGATTTTAGCACCTAGTAAATAAGTCCTAAACTTTTTCAATGTCCACACTATCGCCAACAGTTCTTTTTCTGTCGTAGTGTAGGCTAGTTCCGATCCCTTTAGTGTCCTACTGGCAAACATAACTACTCCTAAGTCTCCATTTCCATCTTTTTGAGCCAGAGTGCCCCCCAGCGCATAGCTACTTGCATCGGTCTGTAAAATGTATTCCTTTAAAGGATCAGGATGTTTTAGCAAAACGTCTTTGACAAATAAACCTTTTATTCTTTCAAAAGCTATTTTTTCTTCTTTATCCCATCTCCATTTAGTCTCTTTTCTTAATAGTTTCAAAAGTGGAATCGTTTCCTCTGCATGATTTTTTGTAAATTTAGTATAATAATTGATTAATCCAAGAAAACCTCTTAATTGTTTTAAATTTCGCGGTGCAGGGAAATCGTGAATAGCTTGAATCTTTTCTGGTTGGGGTTTTATTCCCTCAGTCGTCAAAATATGTCCGAGAAATTCTACCTCGTTTCGAAAGAACTTAGCCTTTTTCAACTTTATTGTCATCCCATGCTGTTCTAATCTCTCTAAGAGCTCATCTAGATGTCGCATGTGTTCCTCAAAACTTCCTGATATGCACAGTAAATCATCGACAAAATTGATAATATGATCACCTAATCCGTGGAGAATAATATCGAGAGCTCGCAATAATGCGGCTGTACTAGTCTTTAAACCAAAAGGCGTTACTGTAAATTCATAAACTTTCCCGCGGTATCTGAATGCTGTATACTTCATCGAGTCAGGATGAAGCGGAATCTGCCAAAAACTATTCGTAAGATCAAGAGTTGTCATTACTCTAGCCGAGTGGCATTTTTGGAAAACTTCTTCAATGTTCGGTACCGACTCATGGTCATCCATCATTACCTGATTTAATTTCCGTGCGTCTAAACATAATCTAACTGATCCATCTTTTTTTATAACGGGAATGATTGGATTTATCCACGGACTATTTGATCTTTGAATGATTCCATAATCTAATAATTTTCCGATCTCTTTATCAACTTTTTCTCGATGCATTAAAGGTACCTCATAAGCGTGTGGAACGATAGGTTGATCCGTCGTAATGTCTAGCTTGTGTTCGTAAACTGATATTCTACCAGTATTTTTACGGAAAACGTTTCTTCTATTCCAAATAACCTGCCTGTGAATTTCTTTTTGCTGTTCGGAGAGTTCTGTCTGACCTACGATTTCTTCTATCTCTTTTTGAGTAACTTCCTCGGTATCATCTTCTTCTGTAAAGTTCAAATTTTGCACTGGCTCACAATTTTCATTAATAACCTCTTCTTTCTCTGTTAAATGGAAGTCCATTTCGCTCTGAGTGATGGCTCCCACAATATTTTCTTTCTTAACTGACCCTATCGCGGGTATAATATCCATTATCTCGTTATATTTCACCTGGAGAGACATCCCTCCCAGGTCAATCAAACTTTTAAGAGGTTGCAGGGAATCTACCCCAAGCAACACATCCCTAATTAGGCCAGGCACTATCAAAAACTTCACATAAGTCTTTATCCTTCCAATTTCAGTTACTGCCATTACTTGATTTTTAACTTTTGTTAACGTTCCTTTTATTGCACCTTTTACCGTGACTCCCGTCACAGGCAAAAGAGGACAATTTTTCAAAACCTCTCTATTCTCCAAATAAAACTCCTCCGATATCGTAGTTACTTTCGAGCCTGAATCTATAAGAGCGGTCACCGGAATGCCTTCTATTTTTGCGTAAATTTCAGGACACTCTATAATCGGTACAGCCTCTCCGTTAATCTCTTCTTCCATTAGAAATTCTCGCGTGTCCGTAAAAATTGTATTTATTGGCATCATAACTTCATGAGTTTCGTTTTTCGTTTCTTCTATGCTGTTGAGGTCCTCCGATAAACCATCTTGCAATTTTTTGTTCTTCTTTTCCTTTTTCTCCGTTGTACCTCGCGTGATTTCATTTTTAATTTTTTGAACACTTTTCTCTAACACGGGTACAACGCTTATTCGTTTCCCGTCCGTGATGTTGATGGCTGAGGTTCCTGATGAATTTCCATTGTTTCAATCCGTTGTTCCTGTGCATTGTTTTGCCGATGGTCGTTTGAATTGTTCGGCGGACGATATCCTCCATTATTTTGCTGCTGCGGTTTCCAATTTTGATTTTGACTTTGGCGATTATTGCCGTTCAGTTGACTGAAATTCCCATTGTTTGGCCGCTGATTAAAATTTTGCTGATTGTTGAAATTTCCATTATTCGGACGTTGATTAAAATTTTGTTGATAATTCCTATTTTGTGGATAGAAGTTACCGTTGTTGGGCCTTTGATTGTAATTCTGATTATTCCAATTATTGTTCTGGTATCCGCCATTTTGTCGATTATTTTGGTTCCAATTGAGATTCCCTCTGTTGAAATTGTTCTGATAACCTCCCTGGTTATTCCAATTGTTTTGCTGCGGCATACGAAAAGGTCGCTGCTCATTTTTGTTTTGATTTTGAGGATTTGGAGGATTTTGAGCCGTTTCTTTCTCCTTTTTTGAATTAACCGGTCCATTCTGGTCGATTTTCTCCAGAAATTCGATGAGTTGCTCGAGGGTCTCGAACCCCCGACTGATGATCGTTGCTCTTATTTCTTCGGTGAAGTGTTGTGAGAGCGACGCGATAATGTCCTTGTCACTGGGTGGAGGAATCAAATCTCTCGCGGCTCCAAACATTCTGATGGTATATTCGACTTTCGTGCTCTCTCCATCATTATTGCTTTGATAGCTGGCGAATTCCAGATCTTTCCGTACTTTTCGTTGTACCTCGTTACTCCAAAATCGATTGACAAATTTATTCTCGATATCCTCGAATCCTTCAACTTGGTCTTCCACCAAAGTCCACCATTCCTTTGCCGATTTTTCGAAGCTCTGCCCAAGCAAATACTTCAATTGAGCTAAAGACGGATTCGTGACTTCGCAGTAATGACGGAATTCTTTAATAAATTTCATCGGCCTCGCTTTATTTGATCCATCGAAGGTGGGCGGTTTTATTTTGATTTGACATGGTTGTATTTGTGACCAATCCTGTTGAACTTTTCTTTCTTGATAGTTCTCTTCTTCTTTATCCTTGTCTTCTACTTTCGATTGTTCTTCAATCAGATGCTTTCCTTCCCGCCGTTGAGGCATAATTCTTGTACTCTCAATATCAGGGCTTTGAAAATTTTCCTGCTTTTCTAAATTTCCTATCCTTCTGCGAAATGATTCAATCGTTAATTGGATCTGTGCTACGTTCACTTCCGTCACAGCATTTCTTGATGAATTGTGTTCGATAGCCTCTACCATTCTGTTTATTTTACGATTGAATGGCCCGTGTATTTCGTGTACGTTCCTCGCAATCTGGGCTTGTGTCGTGATTAAATTATTTTTAAATTCTTCCCTCAGCTCGGCTATTTGATTTTCCAATCTTTTCATTTGTAGTTTAATATCAAGCATTGTTTCCTCAAGATTTGGGAACTCGTTATCATCGCTATCCCCCCTTAGTTGTTTCCTATCTCTATCCGATTTTGGGGTTCTAAAATTCTCCTCCCGATTTTCCTCAATTTGATTATTATTGATCTCGAGTCCAAAATTTGCTCGAGATTCATGAAAAATATCCCCCGCCCCGGGTGGTGGGATTGTGGAAGTGAAATCTCCTGGGCGATTTTCTTCTGTCTGATCGTTTGGGTTTTGAAAACCCGAATCGCCTGTGGCCTCATCTTTATTTTTATCATCTGCCATTTTGACTCTATTTTATCACAAAATAAAATTTTTTATTTAATTTATTTTCCAATCTCGCTCTCTTTTGCTATACCTGCCCCACGTTGGGCGCCAAGTTGTAACGGTACGTTTTTGTTGAACAAGCCGCTACGCATGAATTCGAGCTTCTTAATAGTAAGGAGCAGGTATGAAAGAAAGCGAGAAAAGGCAGGGATTTGATTTTAACAAAATAATAACATTTATTCAAAAAAAACACAAAGATGATTTTTGGTTGTATAACAATTTTGATCAAATAAAGACAACTTTTATTTATTTCGCGTATTTTCTTCTATTATTTCATTCGCATGGATTTTTCTTTTCACGGAAACAATGATATTTGTTCTCTTATTACAATTTCATCAATTATTATCGGTTTGGTGTCTTTCTTTACAATAAAATGGGAAATAATAGATTCGGCGCTCAAAAACAAAAAAAAAATGACAATCTTTTCTGATTAATTTTTCCAAAATAGTCAATTAAACTTTATAGAGGCTCTATACAATAATAACAACCTTAGTACGTGACTCGATATAATCTTACAATAATTGAACTATTTTGGACAAATGAAATTCTTGACTTCGAATACTCTCAACGTTTTATTTCTTGATTGTTCATTTAATTCTGTAATTTCGCTTGTTTTGTTATATCTTAATTATTCAGACAAAATGTCCTGGTGACTCATTCTGGTTATTTTAAATTCAAATTTCAATCATTCAGCTTAATAATAATAATAACAATAATTTAATAATCTCCAATCCCAGCCAGCTATATTTTCTCTTTTTTCTTTTATTAGGTAAAGGAATAATGAATTTGATAGGAGGTTAGGAATACCAGCTGCAGGAATTGAACGAACCCGAACAACTCCGTCACTAGTACCCCTTAGAGGATAGGTAATTGGCTGCAGGGATAGAACGAAGCCGAACTACCCCGTCACCAATCGGTAATTTATCCTAAACCGGCTGCAGGAATCGAACGAACCCGAACGACTCCGTCACCTGTCAAGGATAAATTTGGAGGAAATAGAAATATTGGGTATACACCAGCTGCAGAGATAGAACGGAGCCGAACTACCCCGTCACCGGTGTATAGGAAAATTTAGGAAAGGTAGTTGAGCTGGTTATGAAATTCGAGAATAATTTGGCGCTAAGAGTTTAGTGTCTCTATCCAGAATGAGCCAACAATGCTTGTCGTGAGCTAGCTTACTAGTCTCTTTTCAGAGTCAGGTATTAGCTGAGAGTGAGCTAGGAATGAGCTGTCGATGCCTCAGAGCACGCTCTTTTATACTGTTCGAAACAAAGGAATCATAATAATAATACCGTCTAAAAATAACTTGAGCATCGGTTGCTCCGTAAAATAATCTCGAACCAAAGTCTGGCTTCTAAATTCGCTTATTGGCCCTCCTTGTTGCTACGCAAGGCCCGATTGGCTCGGCTCAAGGCCAGTTCATATCGCGCATGTGCGAGAATAATTAACTTCTCCATTTTATATTTTTTTTTGAATTTTATAATTTCTTATTTCTCTTTCCTTTTTCAGTCATCGATTATTCCCATTTTTATCCCCAATGATAGGGTCTCTCAAAAGTTATTAATAATTAAAAAAATAACTAAAACTTCTTTCTGATTCGTCAACTCCCTAGTACTATCGCCACGCGCATGCGCAGACGTCGTTGATCCACTCGTTTCGTACAAATAAAATTATCTAGTGGAGAATTTTGTATCCTTTTTTTCTTACTTATTCGCTATTTCGTTTTATCTAATTCCTAATAATTCATTTTCTCATAAAGAGCAATTAATTATTATAATAAAATAAAGAAACACGTATTTGTAAAATTAGTTTTGATTTTTCCCGGTAGGAGGCGACGCTAGTGAGCGACGTGCACATCACGTAAGTGCAGCTCTGTTCGCGTTACAGTTTTAAGATGGCCGCCTACGTAAACAAACGTGCGTGCCATAAGTGTCGTGAAAACGACAAGAAAAGTGGCGAAAAAGGATTTATATTTATTGAAAAGTGGTGAGAGAGTGTTTTGCGTTTCAATATATATATATATATATATATATATATATATATATATATCCTTGTAGGGATATACTGAAATAATTGATTGCTTATTAGATATATTATCAGTCGATTACATTTTTCCGAGAAGCGTAAACTTTTGGATGGGTACAGGCAGATCACACAATGAAATCTATATACAGATAAGGGGACACTAGTGTATTTGGACGAATGGTAGATCGCGACAACACCGCGACCCATCAGCTGCTCAGAAAATGCGCAGAAGAGTGCGCACACACGGCAAACGAGTCGGCTATCCGTGTGCCGAGTTAACAGCATTGCCGTGTTATCCCCTCCATGTCTCATACTTGTACAATTTTATCATGAATTTCGAACTTTGAACATTAATATCTCGGAAACGTATGAGACGATAGTTTTGGAATCTAGCCGCAAAAATTCCTGATATTTTGTTCTATTACATATTCGTTTTTCATAAAAATCTGTCTCGAGATAAAAGCTTAATTAGTGAGAATGTGGCATTAACAGTGACATGGCATATACGATACATGTAAAACAACCGAGTTTTAATGGGATTTATTTCTGGATTGTATGAGTCGATCACTCTAAAATTTGGACGAGATATAGATCCTATTGTAATTGATAACCTGTTAAAATTTCAGAAAAATCTGTCTCAAGTGATTTTACCTGGGTACTACCTTAAGATGTTTGCACTTTTCAAATTTTTCTAAAAAATTCACAAAAATACTTTGACCCATTATATGATTTTTGAGACCAGTCCCATTGCGGGCAGATGTTTCCTTATATTTTTTTTCTTATTTTGAAAAAAGTTTTCATTTGTTTTCAGTCAACTTGGACTAAATCGAACTAGTATTAGTATTAATTTATTTCTAGATATACCCTTGCGGGGTTTTACACAGTTTTCTCCTCTCTTTACATTTCCCTTATCAAGAGACTCGGTAGAGTCTCGGGACAAGTACATTGACAGTTCTGTCGTCTGCTGGCCCGAGGCTCGCCGAGACTATATTATCTCTGAATAAAACGATTCGCGGTGGTGGGGGTAAAATTGGCATGTCATTTTGTTCATTTACGAAGCACAGGAGTCATTTGATGGCTTGAAAATTTAACTGGAGACTAATTAAGAAATTCTCTTTCGATTGAGCCCAAAATCAGCATGATCGGTGGCGTAGTTGCTGAGAAAAAACTTTGCACAGGCTCAAGATTATGTAAAAAATACTAACACATCGAAGGATTCGACGTATCTGTATGTGACACAATCAAAGGCGTTTTGATGCCCATCAAAACCCATTTACATGAAAGCCCGTCTCTGGCGACGAGAGCAACGAGCTGCGATTGGTCACAACTACTTTTCTCTCTCTTTTCTCGGTACCGACACAGCGGAAAGTTCTCTCTCTTTTCTCGGTACCGACACAGCAGAAAGTTTGAATGGAGTTTCGACACAACGAAGTGCGGGACGTGCGAGCAATGAATAAAACGATTCACGGTGGTGAGGTAAAAACTGAAATTCATTTTCTTTAATTACGAAGCTCAGGAGGCATATGATGATTTGAAAATTGAACGGGAGATTTATTACGAAAAAATACTTCGATTGAGCCTTAAATCAGCACGATTGATGCCGTATTTGCTGAGAAAAAACTTTGCACAGGCTCAAGATTATGCTACATCGAAGTATTGGCTTGTCTGTATACGACACAATGAAAGGCCTCTTGACGCCTTCCGAGCTTGTGATTGGCCATTCCGTTTCATCTTTCTCTACCTATACCACGCAAAGTCTGAACGGAGTTTTCGAAGTGAGAATAAGTGCTTATACGCGAGACGTGTTTGTGGATAAATTCGGGAAAAAAAAATATTTCGCGATCTGTGAATAAATAAATAGTTCGAAGTACCCATACCGCGGAAAGTCTGAACGGAATTTTCGAAGTGAGCAGTGCTTACGCGGGTCCTGTTGTGGATAAATTCGGGAAAAATATTATTTCGCGATCTATGAATAAATTTATTCACAGATCGCGAAATAATTTTGGATCGTACGCGTACGATCCAAAAATGATTTCTTTAATATAAATTCAATGACAGCAATTTAGAGTTTCATCAAATTCACGTATTTTTTATTTTTTTCCCCCTTTCGATCGCGACTAATTAGAATCTCGTGGCTTAAACAGTATTGAAAATATGAATGTTTTTTCACGAACATTTGTGAGGTTATAAATATCGTGGTTAGGTTCGATCGACTCTTGGTTACAGTAATAATAAGAAAGTGATGGTGTGAAAATAGTGAAGTGCTTTTAATCAACTTTCGAACAGTGCTGAAATGAATATGCATTTTTTTATTATTGTTAACCCTGCACTTTTTATTTTCCACACTTAACTCTACGACGGAATTTCTCTTTCGCGATTAAATGTTCCTCGTATAAGATTTCTTGAGAAATCATTCTTTTCGATTCTTTAATAACTATGAAATGGTATACGTTGAACTGTTAATCGTGATTGGTGTGAATCGATGTAAATTTGGAAAAGAAACTCTATAAAACTAATAATGAGTGTCAAAAAAATGTATGTGGCAAAGTTTGTTATTATCATGTCGAGTTTTGAGCAGTGTTTAATAAATATTTTTTTCAACTCTACACCGTTGACAATTTATTTTATTGGTCCTTTTCCTCTTTATTATAAAATGTTCCTCGCTTGCCATAATAAGATTTGTACATCATGAAATGTTTCTTGCATGATAATTGTTGATCCATTTCAAAAGATTTTTGACGTCGTTTTTCTATCCAAAATATGGTGTAGAATCATCTTGCGTTTGATGAATTAATAGTCAAATACACTGTCAACCTGCATGTGGATATATATGAGTAGTAGATTACGTACAGCTATGGCGCCCCCCACTCTCATCCCCACTCCTTCCCCCACCAGGCGGCTAACCACTCCAAGCTATTTTTACCCCCGCTCCACAGGTAAATAGCTTGGTGGCCAGGTGAGGGGAGGAGGGGGAGTTTTTGTGAGGGGTACCATAACTGTACGTTTTTCTACTTTTTATTTTTATTTTTATTTTTTTTTGTTTTTAGGGTAGGGAAGAGTTAATAACTCGATCGATTTTTCGATTTTTTCTTGTTTTTTTATAACATTAATAAAATTTTAAAAAATACCATTTTTAATTTTTTTTATTTTTTTTCTCTTTTGTATAATTATTTAAAAACTTATCCGTAGCGCGTTTTTTTTCTGTCTCCTGAAACAGAAGAACCAAAGGAAAAAGTTTTTTATTTTTATATTCACGCACTCGAACTTTTTTACACGTGAAAAAAAAAATGTTAATACTTACTGGTCATCGTCACCTTCCGAAATCGCGACTCTTTTGAGTTGAAGACTTAGCTGACGTACGATCGGCACTGACGGGGTGCCAAATTCGATGGGGATTAGCCGCCATGGAATGTTTTCCGCCTCCCTGTAACATTTAATGTTTTACGAGAATTATTAGAATAATTAAAAATTTTAGAAAGAAAAAAAAATAGAGGTGGTTCAAGCTTGTACGAATGTCTGCTTGAATCAAATTCATCATTCTATGGAAAAAAAAGGAAGATATTTGAACTTACATTTTTTTTACTTTAACCCCGAACTCCAGAGTAATGGACGTGGGAGTTTCTTCCCTGGCCCGCTTCCGAATTCTGGCTTCCACCCGCTCGAAGATGCTGGAGCCTCCTCCTCCTCCTCGATGGTACTCCCAGATGAATTTCTGGTACGCAGCAACGTCATCATGTATTATCGTTACATTTCTCACCCCATTGCAATTTCTCCGAAGTCATGCGAGGTGTTGTGGTATGATGGGTGGCAATCCGTAGCTATCGAAGTACCATCCTCTTCCAGCACGATCGACGTACATTGCGACCCAGTGCTCACCAGGTTTGGTGTGTTCATCTGTGTTTGCGATTATCCCCGCTGGCCGTGTCCACGTGTGAGGAATTTCGTCAGCCGGGAATACACCAGTGGTAGCGATCGGTAAAAACTGTAGAGCGTCCCGTATTTGCTGTGTGTTCATGCTTCGTCAGCAGATACAGAAATGGTGAAAAGATTTACTTTTCAACTTTATATGTAATTCCACTGTTGAAGCATAGCAACAGTAGACTGGCGATTATGCTGATAATTAATTTTTTATTCCTTCAAACGAGACTTTCATTTTGAGAAATATTTATGCACGGAAAGCAGCCAACACACTCAATGAATGAACCATCACTTTTTTCCTCTGTTTCTTCATTTTTTTTATCCTCTAGCGAGAGTAGTGCATCAGGTGTACAATTTCTTCGGAAAAGAAATTTCTTCAACATGAGAGCCTGAGTCAAAGCACAGCGATTCGTTGGTTTTACTACTCCCAAACTATGGCGTAGACATCTGCTGGGAGATGTGGATAACTTTTTAAAACTCGGACACCCCCATTTTGGATTTTCAAGATCATTGATTTCTCGGGTAATTACTTGGCTCAATAAATGAGCTTTTTCATGTCCGCGGATCCAAATGGCATTAGCATGACGTGCTATTTCTCGCAAATTGGCATAGAGTTGTTTACAGGAAACATCTCCCTCGTACCACTCCAAACCATGATGGTAAAGTGTTAAACTTTGATTTTCATGACGAATTTCGCTGGGAAGTTCGCTGAAAGCGTACGGTGGAGAAACGATCCAATGCATTGTAAAGGGATGGTGTAGAGCAACAACAGCTACTTCTTTTGGAAGGAAATTGTGCTCTCTGTCACGCATTCCTTGAATATCGATAATTATTTGCATTTTTACGTCCGTACTGGTTAAAGATACGCGATAAACTGAGCTGTTATTCTTCAATAAAAATCAACTCGGTAACGCTATCCCCACCTTTTGTCGGTGTTTAACCGCTGAAGTCAGCAATTACCTGTCGCGAGGCATCGACCTCAAGAACATTATCATATTCAGCATAGACGATGCAATTTACTGTTGACGTCAGTGCTTCAGCAAATCGGACCTCGATCCTCACACTTCCATGTTTTACCAGATTCCAATGCGAGCTAGTGTTCGCAGAAAGATCAGGTGTCAAGTCGAATGCAAAAAGACAATATCCATTTGGATAATTTTCTAGATTGATTGAATTACCCTCGTTTAGAAAATGAATACCAGTACCCGAAAATAATGTATGATAGGCATCAACGTAGAGATTATTTTGAGTAATATCTGGTTGCAATGGTCTAGAAGGTACTTGTGCTCCATCAACGTACAAAGATAGATAATTGATTTTATAGTTTTGAAAATTAAACGGATTCATTTCAACGTTCCCGTTGTATGCTCGGTTATCGACGAAACCGATGATGATGCGTTTTGGTAGTTGTCCGTGTTTGGTAGTATTCTTTACCTCCAATTTTCCAGTTATTTTTAATATTAATTATACTATTTTAATAACGAAACAAATTATTATCGATTTTTATAATTATTGTTGTTATTGTTATTATTATACTACTGCTTCCAGAGAAATGAGAGAATCTCTCTCTCTCTCTCTCTCTCTCTCTCTCTCTCTCTCTCTCTCTCTCTCTCTTCTTTCATGGCGAAAAGTAGAAGTGGTAGTAGAGGAGAGTATCATATAGAACATATGGAAAGAAATAATCAACGACCTTCTAAAGAATCCATGATGGCCGAGCGCGCTAGGAAATAATATCCGGCCTTCAAAAGAATTCGCAATGTCAACTGTAATGTGACAAAGTCTACTAAGCTAAGATGGCAAAGAAGTAGGATTCAATACATTAGCGTAGAACGTAGGTTAAGCTAGCAGAGAATTTTTGGAAAAACTATATTTATTATATTTAGGAATTAAGTGCTTTTTATGTGTTAATTATGTGTCCAATTGAAAAATTTTGTGCTCTATGGGATTTTTCAAAAAATAAAAATTTGAGCATTTTTGGAAAAAACTATATTTATTATATTTAGGAATTAAGTGCTTTTTATGTCCTAATTATGTGCCGAATTAAAAAATTTTGTGCTCTTTTGGATTTTTCAAAAAATCAAAATTTAATGATACATCTACATATAAATATGATAACAATTATTATCGATTTTTTATTATTGTTATTATTACATTTATTTATTAACATCATTATCGAAAACAGTGACATTCAGAGAAATGAGAGAATCTCTGTCTCTCTCTCTCTCTCTCTCTCTTGCTCTCTCTTTCTTCTTCTTTCATATCGTAAAAAAGTAGTAGAGGAGAGCATCATATGAGATATATGCAAAGAAATAATCGTCGACCTTCTTCGGAATCCATGATGGCGGCGTGCTAAGAAATGGTATCCGTCCTTCGAAAGAATTCGCGACATCAGGTGAAATGTAGCAAGCTCTCTCAAGCTAAGATAACAAGGAAGTAGTATTGAATACAGTAGCGTAGATACATAAGAAAAAAATAATGTATAAAATTTTATTCATAGCCACCATTTACATTTTTTATTACATTTTTTCTTTTGTTATAAAATTTAACAATAAAAAATAATAATAATAATTCTAACACAAAATATTCCTAGCTAGATAAAAATTAAACATCCTATCCGATGTGTATTCTATATACAATTGTACTATTATTAAAAATTCGCGCAATAATTATTTTTCTTCGGTTAAACTTCTTTCGTTTATACTTTCCTTTCCACAAATCCGTAGGGTAGGGTACGATATTCCTCGTCGTGTTGACGCTTAACACTTACAGGTGCACATGACTTCGTTTCCTTACGCGAAATCACTTGATGGAACTCGGTGCGCCTTATAGCGTCAAAATTTAAAACAACCGGTAATTTTCTCTTCCCTGATACGAATGAGCGAATCGTTTCATAATTAATTTGCCGACTATTTTCATAGTTTAATGTAATGCCTTTAACTTTGCATACTTCGACCGTGGTTCCATCAGGTTTACGCACAATAAAAGCATAAAATTTTGGTCCTCCTGACACAAACGAAGAAATGTATGCTCCATCTCCATACGCACACAATTCATCGGTGAGATCGCCGAGAAATTGACCGATTGGTGGTTCGTAATCATTGCTTTGTTCGCGGCTTACATAAATACATGAGTCGGTATCACAATACAAAATACGGGGGCCTAAACCTTCCAAATATTCATACAGTTTAAGACGGGCTTGTGCTGTCGTATATGCAGCAATTACGACGTTTGATGTCAGAGACGGACGAATCGCTTCATCCACATTTTTGTAATTTACATACATGATTCTATGATTGACAGGTAGGATTCCTGTAATTTCGATTTCTGGGCTTGTAAGTAAATCCATTAGTTCGGCGCGAGAGGAAATGATTAACGTATTGGATTGGTTCTCACGCTGACCAAATTTTCCCCAAAAAGAATTGAGAGCTAGTTTTGCAAGCGAGCGAAGTCCAGGGTTCACCTCTATCGCGTTCGCATCGAGCGTGACACCCTCAGCTTTTTCATAAGCATCGATATATTGTTTTATTGATTCGGGATTTCCGATACAATTTGAGGGTGCACCGCTGGCTTCTTGTTTGATTTTAAGAAAGGTGTTTATGTACTCAGCAAAAAGACCACCGGTTTGCGTCAGTGGCTCGTATCGAGTAATTTCATACTGCCAAATTTCATCAACGCGTAATATGGAATACCCGAGTGAAACAGCTTTTCTTAATTCATCCACGACCCATGTCCCGTCGAACGCGCGATCATCTAGATTTTCATGTGTACATTTCGCGTGCGTGTTTAAATTCAAGCAGCATGACTTGCATAAAGCGAATAATAATTTTCCATGTGCTCGAAACGGTAATACCGGTAAATACAAATCACGAGGGGGTAAAACGATACATTTGACTAGTCCCTCAATACTTTCGAGCGAGTTAGTTCCTCCAACGAGGACACGACATTCCTCACCTACGTACACACGAGGATGACCTATTGGAAATTTTCCGGTCTTAAATACCCACGGGTACAGTGAACATACATCTACGTAGCGTATTTTTTCTCCTTCTTTTACCTCATACAGATTTACAAAATTTTCTGTCCTTCCTCCGAAAAATGCTTCGCGTGGTTCAAGGGGTGGTAAAATTACCATTGTATGGTTTCTTACGAATTTTTCCATAACTTCATTGATTTTAATCATTGAATCGTATTCGCATTCCCAAATTTCATTTAATAAAAACCCCTCCTCTCTAATCCGTGAAGATATCGTTACGGTTCGCTCGTATCGCTGATCCATCGTATCACCACATCGCATTTGCTTGTCTCTATTTACACGGAAGCAACGCTTACAGCCATGCCAAAAACAGCCATGGAATTGAAAGACATAACGGGTGTCGTTTTCTTCGTAATATCCATCGACCGCAGGTAAACCCTTGGGTAAACGTTGCTCTCGTGTGCGACCAGCGTGTGCGATGATAATGCCTTTTTCTTGTTCGAGCCATATGAGCCACGAAACAGCTTTGCGAGATTGATTATCGGCCCATCGATACCCTCCGGGAGGCAATAATGCAATTTTGTCGATAGGAAGGAAGTTTTTGCGATATACTAATGAACACGCTGATGCTATCGTACAACTTTCTGAAAACGGGCAAACATTGCTACACTGAATAAATAATTTACGAAAAGCCAAGCATGCGCGTCGTAAAACTGAAACATCATCGCGACAATATCGCAAAAACTCCTCGGCGAAATTGAAAATATATCCTGTCTGACATGTTTCCTCGTACCATGCTACGAACCGTTCACGCTCTGGCGCAAACATTTTTTCAGGTGAATAGAAGTTTAAAGCTGGGAGTGGACCAACATAATTTTGGTTCTCTGGAGTATTGAATAAATGGGGGAAAGTACCCTTGATTACAACGTCAGAAAATCCGAATGCTTTAGGGAGCGCACTGAGAGACATTGGTAAATAATTCAAACTATCCAGAAAGCAAAGTTTTCCTACTTTCATGGAAATTATTTTTGTACCTCTCAGTATCAGCGCCGGCATTTGAGTTTTTTGATCTTCAATGAGATAACGAAGTATGAATTGGCCATCAAATCCCCGTGCGTTATGAGCAATACAAATTATTTTTTCAAATTTTGAATTTATGGCTAATTTCACGAGATTTCCTATGGGATCCTCATTAAATACGAATTCTCTCTGTCCACAAACTTCACACTCGTTTTCTATTTCTTGATCGTTTAAACAACATAAGCAAACGCGTTGAGCTACGCAAAGATTAGGGATGTGTACACGGCTTGAATCATCTCCTCGTAAACGTGTATGTTGTTGCGTTTCAAAATCGTAGAATATAAATTGCAAACGTAAATCATTTTTTTCCCCTGGTATTTTCCGATTATTTGCTTTAATTTTCAGTCTAGCGATAAAACAATCGTGTGATACGGGTCGTACGCGTTTGCAGATTTTACAGAATGATACCCCGCATTCGTGCGGCGGTTTGCTCCAGCTTTTAATGAGTCTCGAACATTCGCGACAAATCTTTAACATCTCACAAACACTCGATTCGCGTTTATTTTTACTTCCTCGGACTTTACGTGTTCTGGCGAGCTTGTGAAACGCGAAACATTGAGGCCCAAAAAATGAACGATTGCAGTCATTACATCGTGTGAGCGCCTCACCGATATTCTTGCAATCTTTTGATTTACATCGTGAACATTGTTTGGAACATCGATGCTCGATCGCGCGGGTATACTTTGCGTTACACAACGAACAAAACCCTCGACTCCCCAGAGCGCCTACTAGATTTAAAATCGGTTGAAAATGATGGGAACGTTCGTAATAAATTATATATAAAGTATGTTTTATTCGTCCAAACTCCAAAATAACATTTTCCCTCCCGTCAAATAAGGCAGGTGTACGTTTTCCGAAAGTAAGAAACTCATAAACTACTATGGCGATACCTTGAGGAGTGAAATATTTTTGGAACGATTTTATTTCACGTACCCCACACCCTTGAACCGGAATTTTTACCTGTGCTTTTTTCACAAGGTTTGCAGCCTCAGACCGTTGATAATCTCGTCGCGAGTCTCGAATTTTTTGCCAGGTTTTATGTAATTCTCCCGTACGTAATTCGCCTCGTTCAGCGTAAGCATACGCTGTAACGAGTGATCGCGGTAAACATAGATTATCGATATTACCTATATGTAAAATCGATCGTTTAGCCACTTCTTCATGCGAAAGAGGAATGCCCCCGCGACCGCCACCCTGAACACCGTGAACGATACACATTCTTATTTCTAACGCATCATCAACTATTCTAAACTCACGAGCACTCTGAGCAATGTCGTTGATCAACCTCCAAATATCATCCAGCGAAAAATCACGTACTGGTCGAAAAGACAGCCATGCCGCTCCTTGAGAAAACCCTGTAGAGCTGATTTCAATACCAGCGTAATCATGAGGTTCGCATGATTCAGTGAGATGGGTGATTACATCGCGCATAGCACCTTGGATCCATGAAAATTGATCTGAATTTTCCGGAGGTTTCCTCAATTTCATCACGATTTCTCGACCCCGTGTCTTGAAACGGCGAAAGTATCGAGTTTGCTCGCGGATTATCTGGAAACGTCGACCCGGTGGTAAAATATTCCCCCAATTTTCTCCTCCTCCTCCTGTTTGGTGTACTGCAAAAAGAAAAAGTTAACATTACTCCCATCACTTTACTTCGAATATCTGAATAAATTCTAAAATAATAATGAAAAAGAGTGATATGAGAATTACTAACAAAAAAAATTCTCAACGTCTGAATCCATCTACTGCCCCTGGATAACGATTGAGCATTTCGTTTTCCAATCTAGGGCGAATAAAACCAGCGATGATCATATGAGCAGGTATTCGCCTGTCATAGAACCTGAATTCGTTTAGATCTTCGTCTAGTTCTTCCTCTTCGGAATAATACCCTGAGATTTTCAATATTTGTTTATATATATATATATATATATATTTATATAAAAATTATAAAATTATAAACGATTTTTTTTTTGCTTACCTGAATCATCCTCTGAAAGTTCCTCGTCCTCTTCATCCCATTCCTCCCCCTCATCCTCTTCCTCGCCCTCCATCTCCTCCTCTTCCTCATCCTCGTTCTCATCGTATTCTGCATTTAGCGGAATTTCTTCTTCACTCATACCGGGATTTGTTTTTCCATCATCGCTGTCGCTACTATCGTCGCTGCTGGTATCACCAATATCGAAATTCAACCGGCGAACAGCTGACGATCTAGCAATGCCTGAAGGGCCTGCTACCGGCTCACCGTTTGACATACCCTCCTCTTCATCATCATCAGAATAATTCCGGTATGATGATCCGGATATCACGATAGCCCCAGCATCTCGTACAAAGGGGGTCCTGGTGTCTATCCATTCATTTCTTTTCGGATGATCCTCAACCATAGAATCATCATCCAGTTCGTGATCATCTGAATCTGTTCGACCCTCGGCATCGAAATCATACCGGTCTTCCTCGGTACACAATTCTTCATATCGGCATCCTTGATAAATTCCACAATAATAATAATAATAAAAACAACAACAACAATAATAATAATAATAATGATAAATATGATAAAATACTCACGTCGTTCGTTAAATATGTACTTAAAATCAGGATCTTGATCCCAACCTCGTCGACGTAGCACTCTAATCACCGAATCAATTAGCGGAGTTGCGTGGAAATATCCCATATTATGGGCGTAAATTATATCACGTTTTGAACAATCTAATAACGCGCCACGGATTTTTCGAAGCACAACACTCGGAGGTAAACGGTACACCATTTCGATCTGTTTTTCATTAGTCCACTTTGATGATAAACGCGGAACACGACGAGCTAAAAATTTCAATAACCCACCCAGCACATATCGGGGAATAATTCTAGCCATTTTTTTATTGTGAAACGATCTCTTAATATATATTAAGAATAAGATAGAAATTAAGTGAAAGATTTTCGGAAACGTCTTCGAGTATTTGAATAGTTCGAAAATTCGAATCAGCAAATCTTGATTTGATACCATCATTGTATGAGAAAAGAAGAGGGGGTATAAATATAATTTCCGAAGAGTTCATTTGTTCCGAAGGGAGTATGACGTAAATATATAGGTAAAATGTTGATCGAGAATCGTTCACTTTACTCAAACCAAGATCGAAAAATGGAAAAAAAAACAGGGTATGAGGTCTTCCGGTGAGAACGCTAGTCTGGAGAAATTTGAGTAATATATATAATAAGAATATAGCTAAACCTTCGTATCATCAAATTACCGAGGCAGTTCTCACCATCGAATAATATAAATTTTAATATGTTGAGTGAATAGCTCTAGAGCTTATTATAAAACAAATTCACCGAATTATTGAAAAATTAAACGGATAGAGAAAAAATTGAACAGACGTTTTATCGAAGTAGCTATGCATATATCAAAAAATAGCAAAATTCCCCTCCCGGGGAAAAAAACCTGGACAAGTACATTGGTGGTCCCGCGTTTCCCTATGATATCACAAAAAATCCAAAACCCCACTTAATTTTTTTTTTTTTATGTTTACTAATTTTATTCATATCCCGGAGGGAAACCAACCATATAGATCGCGAAATATCCGGCCAAAAAACCAGACTTCACAATAAATGTTACTTTGAATTTATTTCCACAGAACAAAACAGGAATCAAAACATTAAAAAATCAGCGTTATCAAGATGAGGAAAATACCACATATAATTGGTGTGTAAGAAGTATCAAGAGTCTAGAAAAAAATGAAAAAAGGTCACCGTCTAAGTTATGTGCAGCAGTAAAATTTATGATATCAGTACTAGGACAAGCATTTCTTTGGTGACTGAGAAGATATCAATATGGATGTACCGGCAACGTAGGGCATGCAGTTGGTGCATTGCTTCTGGGATCTCCTAAGTTGAGCAGCTACTTTTGTTTTGGCTATGGCGCGACCAATGTTGCCAAATAGTATTTACTTATATGACCTAATGAAACAACATTGCCTGCGCCGTGGCTAAAATAACGAAAAACAAGCAGGAACAGGAAGTTTCGCATAAGAACCCGTGCTTTTGTAATGTTAAAAAAAAACTTTAATTTATGTCCGTACATGATAGCACAGTTTTGTTTGATTGGTAATAATTTGATGAACGTTCACCACCGTACGTTGAGCCTATACGCACAGAGTACTTGTCCGGCCCATAACTTTTTATTAAAATTGCTCATTCAAGTGAAAATCAGGGGTCTCTCTCAAAAGTCAAGGGTCATAAATACGCACTTTTTCATTGTTGGTATTGTCTTATTTAATTTTTATTTTTTTTTATGATTAATCCCGCATAACGGTTTAAATTCTCTTTTTCAAAACATAAAGGGCTATTTTGATAGCTGGCGCCCAAGAACGTCAAAATGAAACGAACGGAGGGGGATTATTTTGTGTGAAATTTGCGTGATCTTAAAACTGGATACAAATTTGACGGTGCATTCATAGCCTGCATTGATCTTTTGACCATTCACCAGTGGTTACTTAGATCTTCTACTAATAAATAGTAGCTTTCCAAAGTATAATAACTTTCATTGCTGGCAATAGTAGTTTTCGAAAGTATGATACGCTACATTGCTGGCAATGGTTTACTGAGTCGCATCTTCAGAAATTTCATAACTGAATGCACCTTATGTTAATGTAATTTTATGATGACTAAGAACACCATTTTATTTCGATTGAATCGACGTCGAATGTTGTGTATGATACAAGGCCATTCTGAAATTTGCAGAAGAATTGATTTTCTTATAAATTTCTGACAGCGAAAAGCAACGCATGCAACGAAAAGCACTTCCAATTTGATTTTCACTTGAATGAGCAATTTTAATAAAAAGTTATGGGCCGGACAAGTACTCTGTGCGTATAGGCTCAACGTACGGTGGTGAACGTTCATCAAATTATTACCAATCAAACAAAACTGTGCTATCATGTACGGACATAAATTAAAGTTTTTTTTTAACATTACAAAAGCACGGGTTCTTATGCGAAACTTCCTGTTCCTGCTTGTTTTTCGTTATTTTAGCCACGGCGCAGGCAATGTTGTTTCATTAGGTCATATAAGTAAATACTATTTGGCAACATTGGTCGCGCCATAGCCAAAACAAAAGTAGCTGCTCAACTTAGGAGATCCCAGAAGCAATGCACCAACTGCATGCCCTACGTTGCCGGTACATCCATATTGATATCTTCTCAGTCACCAAAGAAATGCTTGTCCTAGTACTGATATCATAAATTTTACTGCTGCACATAACTTAGACGGTGACCTTTTTTCATTTTTTTCTAGACTCTTGATACTTCTTACACACCAATTATATGTGGTATTTTCCTCATCTTGATAACGCTGATTTTTTAATGTTTTGATTCCTGTTTTGTTCTGTGGAAATAAATTCAAAGTAACATTTATTGTGAAGTCTGGTTTTTTGGCCGGATATTTCGCGATCTATATGGTTGGTTTCCCTCCGGGATATGAATAAAATTAGTAAACATAAAAAAAAAAAAATTAAGTGGGGTTTTGGATTTTTTGTGATATCATAGGGAAACGCGGGACCACCAATGTACTTGTCCAGGTTTTTTTCCCCGGGAGGGGAATTTTGCTATTTGATATCACTTCTTTTTCCTATAGTATTTTCATATATTTCGCTTTATATAGACTCCAATAGAGTCTGCATATAACAAAAAAACTTACAACGTGTTTGCATCATTACATCATCGATTTATTTGAATGACAGGAATCAGTACTGCTCACACTACTAATTCGACATAAGAGAATGAGACAAATTTTCTACCATAAATTCATTGTTACTGAGGTTGTATAAATATAAGAGCGTTTCGTTCCTGTGATAAGAAAAAAGTTATAATGTTTTCAAAAGGGTTAACTACAAACTCGAAGTATTTTCGAGATGTTAGTAATTCGTTGATAGGTTATTATTCGATTATAGCTTGGCAGGAAGGTGTTATAGAATAGACCTCAAGTACCAATTTTTCCCCAAGGCAAAAATTCAGAAAATTAAATACTTTATCATTAGCTTTCAAGTTGTGTATTAGAATAAGGCATTCAGGGGCGAAAAGGCAGCGAGGATATTAGTAATTTCGGTCTAAGCTATAAATAGATAATTATATTTAACTTTACTGTCAGGAGCCTCAGAATTATTATTCTTTCAAAGATGAAATGACGGAAGAATATGATGCATCATCCTTGACTTACAAATTGTTTTATAAAACAGAAAAAAATTAGATTTAAAAAAAATTCGGCCGAAGTACTTGACGAATGTTTTTTCACTTAGTTTACATAATGTATCGGTCATGGTGACAACCTCGCCAAGTACTTCAGCCGAAATTCTTTTTCATCTAATTTTTTTTCGTTTGCAATCTTTTTTTGCTTCGGACTCTTATTTATACAGAGTTTTTATTTTCATTTTGGTTGGTAAAACAACTACATTTTCGAACTTGAGTCTTTTCTCTATCAACATTCAACATTATTTGAAGATTTTATGTCACACGATAAAGCCTCCTGTACTTGGCCACATATATTTTAGTATAGCTCAATTTATTTTATAACTTTTTGCGAAACCCAACCTTAGCTTTTCGCGAGGATTAACTCATTTTGTTTTGTGTGATTTGAATTTATTTGATACATTTTTTGAGAGTGGTCACTTTTCTTATTTTTTGATAGGATTTGATTTTCTCAGGGATTTTTGCGAGAAAAGGTTTTTGCAGTGTATGTACATTCGTGGAAAAATATGGGAACGGCGGTCAACAAATGTACTTGTCCAGGTTTCTTCCGCGAGGGGGATTTTTATGCATGATATAATGCGTTTTTTCTCGTTCTTTTCAAACATATCGCTTTATATAGATTAGAAAAAGGTTATATTGGGAAATTATCGCTTTTTCATTTCCAAACCCTGACCCCTTCTACTTCGAGTTAGGTTTTTTCCCCATGAAATAAAGGGGCACGTGTTTTGAAATTTTCAATTTGGCATTTTTTTAATTCTCGAACCAGTAAAATTTTTTTGACATTTCGATTTATCCTTCTGGAATCAGGCTAAAATAAATCGGGAACTGGGAGTCTGATACAAAAATTTACAAAGCTTTTGAGGGCAAGATTAGAGCAGTCAGAACTTTTCCATAGAATTTGTAGCTATTTGAATTTGTGTTTATCAAAGAAACATATTAAACAGCAGTATCTCCTTGTTATATTTGTAGATTTGTGGTAAAAAATATTACGCTTATTTCAGCTTGTTGATAAAAATGGAGCGATTTTTTTCGAAATTTTTCATTTTTGATTAATGATAAAATAAAAAAACCAGTTGAGAAAACATATCGAATCTATTGTGAAAAAAGTTCACGCATTTTTTCATTCTTATTTTTATTAACAAGGTGGAATCATGATTATTTTTCAATACCATTGAAGAAGTTACTACCATGAAAATAAAAAGTTACAACTATTTCAATATTCTCATTGAATATAGAAAAGTTCAAATAGTATGTTATGGAAACTCCAAAACAATATATTGAACAAAGCGGACAAACTGAGAACAGGATCGTACCCAAGAGAATGAAATGAATTTAGTTGTATTAGTCACATTAGCTTTGAGCAAATTTTGTTACCATCAAAACCAGAGCGACTGTAGAGGAAAGCCTTTGGAATACAACTTTTTCAATTTATAATACCATAATCAGAGCTAAGAAGTGGAAATACTTAGCATACATGTCTCCTCGTCACAAAATGGTCAAAGTTTGTAGATATCGGCTACGTTCCAATGATACAAATTTCGATACTATCAGAAGAAGAGCACCCGAAGACATTCTAAAACAACTTTTTAAATTTATTATGCCACAACTAAAGTGGAAAAGTGAAAAAACATAGTGCACTTTAAGCCCAACAAAGTTCAGAAAATTTGGATGTATCTATTGCGTTCCGAGGACAGAAATTTTAATCCCATCCAAAAATGAGCAGCCGAAGACATTTTGTAATAAATTTTTCAATTCATAATGCCACAATCAGAGACAGAAAATGGAAATACTTGGCGCACATGTCGCTTCACAAAATATTAAAAGTTTGTAAATATCGGCTACATTCCCATGATACAAATTTTGATGCAAATTTTGATATTTATAACAATAATGGCCGTGAAAGCCTCAAAACTAGAACTTACAGATATTTTAATATTATGTTTGAATTTTGAAAAGTTCAGAAAGTATGTTATGGATATTTTAAAACAATAAATTCAACAAAGCGGGCAAACTTAGATCAGTACTGCACCTTATGTTAATGTAATTTTATGATGACTACGAACACCATTTTATTCCGATTGAATAGACGTCGAATGTTGTTTATGATACAAGGCCATTCTGAAATTCGCAGAAGAATTGATTTTCTTGTAAATTTCTGACGGCGAAAAGCAACGCATGCAACGAAAAGCACCTCCAATTTTATTTTCACTTGAATGAGCAATTTTAATAAAAAGTTATGGGCCGGACAAGTACTCTGTGCGTATACGCTCAACGTACGGTGGTGAACGTTCATCAAATTATTACCAATCACACAAAACTGTGCTATCATGTACAGACATAAATTAATGTTTTTTTTTTAACATTACAAAAGCACGGGATCTTATACGAAACTTCCTGTTCCTGCTTGTTTTTCGTTATTTTAGCCACGGCGCAGGCAATGTTTCATTAGGTCATGTAAGTAAATACTATTTGGCAACATTGGTCACGCCATAGCCAAAACAAAAGTAGCTATTCGACTTAGGAGATCCCAGAAGCAATGCACCAACTGCATGCCCTACGTTGCCGGTACGTCCATATTGATATCTTCTCAGTCATCAAAGAAATACTTGTCCTAGTACTGATATCATAAATTTTACTGCTGCACGTAACTTAGATGTCGATCTTTCTTCATTTTTTTCTAGACTATTGATACTTCTTACACACCAATTATAAGTGGTGTTTTTCTCATCTTGATAATTCTGATTTTTTAATGTTTTGATTCTTGTTTTGTTCTGTGGAAATAAATTCAAAGTGACAATTATTGTGAAGTCTGGTTTTTTGGCCGGTTATTTCGTGATCTATATGGTTGGTTTCCCTCCGGAATATGAATAAAATTAGTAAACATTAAAAAAAAAAAATTTAAGTGGGGTTTTGGACTTTTTGTGATATCATAGGGAAACGAGGGACCACCAATGTACTTGTCCAAGTTTTTTTTCCCCGGGAGGGGATTTTTGCTATTTTATGTTAAATACACAAACAATCAAAAAACGGCCATTTCAGCTTTCTTTTTTTTCCTTCACTCTTGCTGGTTATTTTCATTTTTCCGCATCATCCACTCTTATCCTCTCACATACTGGCATAATTCTTTTATAATTTCTCCTCGTAGTGCTTTATTAATTTTAGCTTCAAGCTCTTCTACCTCATTCTGTTCAAGCCACTTTTCCATACCACCTACCAATTCGTCTGTCATTTTACTTTTAATTTTCCTACACTCTAATATGTGCTTCAGGTTTTCCTCTTCTCTTCCGCATATCCGACATTTGTTCTCCTTATACACTTTGTATTTTTCCCTTCCTATATTTCCACATCTCATCCTTGCCCATTCTTCTTTTCATTCTATTTTTACGTCCTTTCTCTCCCAATATTATTCCATTCCTATTGCCTCCTTTCTGTTTTTATATTCGCTGCAGGAGCTTGACTCCTCCATCTTTTCCCAGTTTAGTTGTAATTCCTGATCTGCTTTTTCCTGTATTACCCTTTTTATCATGTGCTCTATACCCGCCATATCACCGCCTCTAATCTTTTGCCATATTTGACCTTCTCCTACTTCCTCCATTGTTTTCTTGATTTCCGTTCCTTATTTCGAAGGATTTCCGTTTAAAATTCTCGTGACTTCTTCCTTCCAACATTTTCGTGACGAAATCGAACTATTTTTTTGATATTTTGTTTCACACCAACATTTTTAAAATAAAAAATGACATAATATGAGATCAGTCCCATCTCTCCACGATGGGACTGGTCTCAAAAATCATTCAATTGGTCACGGTTTTTTTTAAATGAATTTGTTGACATAAATCAAAAGTGTCTAACATCTTAAATGTAATGACTTTTTGCTTGAACATTGAAAAAAATATAGGGGACGATTTTCAATCATTATTTCGTAATTTTTTCTAAGAGTTTAGTAAAAACCTACATTAAAAAAAAAAGAAGTTTATTTTGATCCAAACAGACTCAAAAAATTATTTTTTTTTCAAAATAAGAAAAAAAAATATCAGGAAAAATCTGCCCACAATGGGACTGGTCTCAAAAATCATATAATTGGTCAAAGTATATATGGGGCATTCCATGCCAAATCGGCCAGTCCGTGACCCCAACCATTTTTGATTTTGTCGAAATTTTTTAATTTTGAAATAACTACGGAAAGTAGTTTTTAGGATTTTTTTTAGATTTGTATCTCAACCCGTTTCAAAGTAATAAATGTTTCAAAATTTCACAAGAAATTTTTTTAAATGGTCATAACTTTTTCAACGTCAGAGATATCAAAATATAACAGAAGATAATTTTTTTGGCCTTGAATGATAGTTTCTTAAAAAAAATACAAAAAATTATCAAAAGTCATTTTCATATGTTTTTTTTTATTAGTTTTAATCCAAAAATATTTTTTTTTTTTCAAAACTTGGACCATTTTGATTTCTTTGAAAAAATTTACCATTTTTCTAGACAAATTTTCACATGTCTCGAAAAATTTACAGCTTGGGATATCCTTACCTTCTATTTTTTCTCATTTTTTACCACGTGTAAACCAATAATAAAGAGTTGTCAATCCTGGATTATATTTTTTTATTATTTTTCTTCCACTTATAATTCCATTCCTCAAGAAATTATGAATGAAAAAAGTTAATAAATAGATATTGGAACTGATTTCCATGTTTTTTTTTCAGTTTTCAACGAAACATTTTTTTTTTACAACTTGGGCCATTTTCATTTTTCTGAAAAAATTCACTATCTTTCACGACACATTTTTACATGTCCCAAAAAATCGGCAGCGTGTGATATCCATAAACTATATATTTTTTTAAATTCTCTGCCATGTGTAAACCAATGATTATTTATTAATTATTAATCCTTATTCATGAATATCACACGCTGCGGATTTTGTGGGACCTGTAAAAATGTGTCGTGTGAAAGATGGTGAATTTTTTCAGAAAAATCAAAATGGCCCAAAATGTGAAAGTTTGGTTGAAAACTGAAAAAACATGGAAATCAGTACCAAAATTTATTTATTAATTTTTCCACCCATAATTTCTTGAGGAATGGAATTATGAGTGGAAAAAAAAATAAAAATAAAATAATTCAGGATGGACAACTAATAATTATTGGTTTATACGTGGTAAAAATTAAGAAAAAAATAGAAGGAATGGATATCACAAGCTGTGAATGTTTAGAGACATGTAAAAATATGTCTACAAAAAGGTAAATTTTTTCAAAAAAATCAAAACGGTCCAAGTTTTGAAAAAAAAAAATAGTTTTGGATTAAAACTAATAAAAAACATTTGAAATTGCCTTTTGCTAATTTATTTGTATTTTTTTTACGAAACTACAATTCAAGACGAAAAAAATTACCTTCTATTTTATTTTGATATTTCTGTTGCTGAAAAAGTTATGAGTATTATTTTTAAATGGGTTGAGATAAAAATCTAAAAAAAATCCTAAAAACTCTTTTCAGTAGTTACTTGAAAACGAAAAAATTTCGACGAAATCAAAAATGGTTGGGGTCACGGACTGGCCGGTTTGGCATGGAATGCCCCATATATATATATATATATATATATATATATTGAAACGTTTCGTGTGGCGGTGTGCTCAGCGTCACAGCCCCCTCGCCTTGGGATAGGGAGTCACGAGACTATAAAGGAGTACTTGTGGAGATTTGAAGGAGGAATCGGACTCGAATAGAAATTAATTGTTCAAAGATAGCGCTAGCGAAATAAACCTCTCTCTCGCTTCTTCATGCACAATAACCCTGGGGGTTTTTTGTGTTGCCTCAGTACCAATACCAAGCCTATTGGCTGGGTGCACGTACATATACTACTTTAAAAATAAGTGTGTATTGCGTATACGTTAAGCCTGAAAAAATGCGGAGCATGATTTTAGGTGGCGATGAGAGTATGCATGAATATGTAACACACTGATAATTGAATAGTATTAGTATTTTCGTGCACCCTGCCAATAAGGCGAATGGCCCGATCTTCATCATAGGCATACTAGAATGCAAGAGATCGGTGCTGAAAAGCAATAAAGTAATTAATGAAAAACAGTTGAAGACGGAAGGGCGAGATTAATAGATGTTTTAATTAGGATTTTTCTAGAAGCAGGATTATGGAAAAAAATTGATTTATGTTAGTTAATTAGTAGGTAAATAAACAATTTCGGGGTCTCGAGGGACGAGAGAGCTACCAGGAGAATAGAAAGGAGATGTGCGAGGCAAGGTGACGTCACACGGCAAGCGCGCGGCTCGCGACACTTCGTCTCTCTCTATCCCTTACTCTGTCTTACTCTTCAAGACACGGATAGACAAGAACGGCAAACATATGCGTGAGGCGCTGAGTGTGTATGTGAGCATGTGCCCTAGACTACGTGTGCGTGAGGCGCTGAGATACAGAGGATGCGTGAGGCGCGTGAAACTAAATTGATAAATATCGTAGAAATAATTTATGCAATATTTAAGCAGTTGTACAATTGTAGTATAGATTTTCTTTGGCACCGACGTAATTCCGGTTGTTTGTGTTGTATCGCACGAACAAGCGCGGGAGTAGATAGAGTAATTGCCAATAATAACGAGGTTGAATCAAAGCAAAGATTACTTACAGCGATCGCGTAGAATTGATCGATTTGAGCTTATTGATGCTTTATAGGTGGAGATTATTCCCGAGTTTGATTAGCGTTTACTTGACAATGTTGGCAATTACTGGCATCGAATGAAATGACGATTGTCACGGATCGGATTTGACGATTCTTGAAGAACCAGAGAGGCTGGTTTATGCAAATAAAGTCTTTAATAAGAGACAATCATAATTTTAGATCAGCGAGCCTTGGCTCATGAGTTATCTACGTGCTGAATGTAGGTAACTTAAAATTCAGAGAAGCTGAATATAAAAAGGTGCGATAAAATGACAAAATGTAATGGTCGAGATTATCTCATGGCTATTAAGAACTTGTGGGGTCCTTTTAGTTCTCTAGTTGCCGAAGCTAGAGCCTGAAGTTCCGGTACACCGGAAATGAAAAGGGATTTATTTGACGGTATATTTTTCCCATTTCGTGACCTTTGTCCCTTTTTCGTCGTAAGTTCGGAGCAATTTTTATGTCGACATGGTAAATGGCGCTTTAAACGCATGCGAGGTCGATTATCAATGTGGATTTAAGTTGACAAAATACGCGAAGCCTACCTAGCGTCACCCATAAAACAGTCTAATTTCTAAGGTCGGAAGCCAGTGCAATACTGGGACGTCCCCAAGAAATTAGAGTCCTACTCACGATCTCAGGATGAATTTAGGATGGAGCAAGGCTCAATTAATAATTGAAGTCATGCTCGATGCGTCCAGAAGTGACTCAGTCTTTCGAATAATTTGAGATTGAGAAATTTAGAAAAATGAGTGACGAGTCTCCCGTGCACGCCCTTAAATAATGTTTAGGGGCTTGAGGAGAAGCATCCCTTCTCTGATTACTCAGAGTGGTGACAAGTAGGGAGCTTCCACAGTGTAGAGGGAGATTCATCCTGGTCCGAGGGAGATGGACATCCGAATTGGTGGGAAAATAATTATTAATAATTGAGAAATGGAGAATATTGAGAAGACCAGCTCGAGTCGCGATGATCAGGCGAATATAGAGTAAAAGGAGGTGAAAGAAGTCTCTGATCGGGCCGAGGTGTATGCTCACTCGTCGAGCGATACCTCCTGCGCACACGTGTGATCTTGTTAACGGGCAGCGCGAGCTGTCCCGTTACAATATATATATATATATATATATTGTGACGTGGTAATTTTGCCCACGTCCCAAAATGTTTAAAAATTGGCACGGCACGAGAGGGAAGCGTTCTTCGTCGATGAAGAATTTCTCTCGAGTACATCCAGAAGGGCCAAATGCTTGCGTATTTCTCACTTACTAATTTTATTTTGAATTATTTTATTTTGTACGAGCGAACGACGGTCTCTTATACCGAAGAACATCGGATTATCGTCGTTTTCGGGAGGTTTTATCGTCGAGGAAAGGCTTATGGCGAAGTTCAAGGTCATCAAGCGTGGGTCGCTAGCTCCATGCCCTCACCCTGAGCTGTCGAACTCAGGATGCGTCTTTCAGCATTCCGGAGATTGCCGTGTTCTCGTTAGAAGTCACAGTCATCATCTTATCGGAACGAAACATCGAATTTGCCGCTCAACGAATCTTTGAAATTACCGCTCAGCGAAACAAAAACTGTCGCTCGAAAATATCGTCGAAATTCAAAATATATCGTTGAGGTCAGGTCGGCGAGAGAAGACTCTAGAATATTCGAGAACAAACAGTTGCGATTCTCATGAGGAGGCAACGGGTGGGGGGTTAGGACCCTAATTCGCGTATTGGCTCTCGGTACAATTATCGAGGACTCGAGTTTTGGGCAGCAACGACGGAGGACGTCTTTTTCTCGAGCCGTGGCCGTTCCGATCAAGAATTCGACGCCCCGAATTATCGATGGAGAGAATATCCGTGGTCTTTTTCCGGATCTCGTCCTACTGAAACTGTAGCGGTGAGCCGTCGTTTCGCTCTAATTTTGTTGTACCGTTTTGAGTAATATTCGCGAATAATATTTTGGAATTTTGAGAGTAAAAGAGTGATATTGTTTCGGGGTACGCACGCGTTTGGAAAATTTCGGTTACGTCTTGTCTTGCGATTTAATTCTTTCGCGAATTGTCGTTGTCTTTTATTAGTTTGAATTGCCGAGAGGAATTCTATTATATTCTTTTGTCCAATCTCGAGATCCATAGTTTGTAAAAATGGTTATATAATTGTCGAAGTAGATCTATATTATTTTATCGTTGGAAAGTACGTTAATGGAGTAATCTTTAACGTTACGCAATTTTGGTATGATAGATCGACTAAAAATGTTACTTTATTGTTAATTTAATTTCGACGGTTAATAGAAGAACATTGTATCTCTGAATTTATTTTATGAAACATTTTGTATCGAAATTTATTTTTCTTTTCTTTTATTCAATTGTAATTATTAAATTGTCAAGTTATATTTTTCCGGAAAAACCCAAATCCAATTTATCCTTAATTTGTTTTCACTGAATAAATATCAATTGTAATTCCGGATTTGTGTGAGAATTGAGAGTGATTAATTTTGTATTTTGTATTTGACCTCGCCCCTCTACCAAATCGTTTCAAACTACGGCTACGACCGGGAAAACATCTTTATTTGTTCTCGATGGTTTCGAATAAAATTTGTTTAAGAATTTTCTTAAACTGGCGTCCAGAGATTATCGAGAATAAATATATTTTGTGCGACTCAGGAGGAAAAAGTCGTTACAAATTTTGGCGCCCAACGTGGGGCCTTGTTGGAAAAAACTTGTTGGTATGGTTGGCAAAAACCTGGGGTATTAGGTAAAAACGTGGCAAATATTGTGCAGAGTATAGTGTTCATTCTCACCAAATTTATTTTGAAATTAAATGAAATTAATGACTTTTGATGGGTTTATTAAGTGATGATAATTAATTAATTTTTTTTATATAATATCAATTATCGTTCAGATTGGAAATCATTTTGGAATTTTGCGGGAGAAGAAAATCAGCTGAGAAATCAGATTTGAAAACTTATTATTCTCTCGAGAATTTTGTTTGACAGCAATCAGATGTTAACCGTCAGTTTGAAAATTATTTTATTGTGTTTTGTATCTTTGTTACGCGTGTCGAGAATTATTTCGTGCAATTCCGAAAATATTCGGGTAATTTCGATACGTGTCGTATTTGTGTCTCCTGTTATTGTGGTGGTGTTGTCCTGTTACTTGTTTTGATAGCGCTGAGATTTTGTGTACAAGTATAGTATCTCTCCGGTCACGCGGACTAAGCAATAGCGGGGATGTCTCGCATATATTTCTTCAGTCTTGTGTCCGGTGACTCGAGGGCTATCGTCAAAATAAGTGCGAATTGTTAAGTTTGTGAAATTATTGATTTTTCTTGAATATTGGGATTATTGGAGATATTCATTGTGTACAAAGACATTTTTTTTGTTAGTTTTTTTTATGGAATACAGTGTTTTCAAAAGTTTGTTTCGATAGTCCTAATATTTTGAGTTATTTGTTTTTTTTTGTGTGCGACCTGACTGCGAGCGTTGACTCTGCTTGGTACGCTTTTGTGTGAAAGTGGGTTGTTAACATGTGTTTGTGAAGTTTCGATTGTTGGTTTTAATTTATTTTGATTGCATTATTTATCGAATTATTTATTTAATTGTCATTGACGAATTATCTTCGAGATTTGAAATGATTCTTAAGACTTATTGAGTTTATTATTTGATTTCCGTATTTATGGATCTTTCAGAGTCGAATCTTTTGAATTGTTGGATAATTTTATTTTTAAACGGATTTTACGTTGAGACAATTTTTATTTATATTGTTGTGTCCAATAAAAAGTGTTGAACTGATAATCGAAAAATAAACGATGTCCTCTCATTCTGTATCTCTACCATCGGGCATTCGTGTTATTATTGTTCTCGAACCATGCTAATGTATGTGTTTCATCAGTAAAGTGAATATTGAGAGTGAGCGCGTATTAGTGAATCGTGTAAGATTCGGGAGTAGCGGATCATAGGAAAGTGAACTCGGGGTTTACGATATTACGCGCGTGATCTCTAATAAATTTCAGAAAAGAATTAAAGTTTCGTTTTAGTTCTCGTTTCACGGGCGATCATCAGCCTAATTAAATTGCAATTGTATTAGAATATCGTTTTCTTTCTATTTTTTTTCGAATATTGCTATCGTGAGTCGCATACCAATAAGACAGGGGTACAGACGGGTTTTTTTTTTTTTTTTTGTGTGCCGGTGTTATGAATCGAGAAAATTATCGGTTGTTAATGATAGTCATGCGAATTGGCGTATTGTTTCACGATTAGAAATCGAAACTGTTTGGCAGGCAAATAAATTTATAATTTATTATTTTTTTTCCTGTTATGATAAAGTTTAAAATTTTGATAATTCCGAGAATAAACCAGCGAGAGTGAAGAGAGTATGAAGGACGATAATTACCGCCAGTCAACTCTATTTTCTCAAAGAGTTTAACATCTCTATTTCGAATAAAACTCGCTGCGATACATATCGGAAAAATAAATGGAATATTGACTAGCTAAAATCGCCGTCTATTAGAGTGAACCATTTTGAATGAGTCGCGTATTTGCTTGTTGTGAGTGTTTGTCGTATTTATTTCCTGGTGTTGGAGTAAATCAAGTTTTAAGTGGATGATAGATTTTTCTCGGTAATTGAAATATTTTGAATTGAAGTGATTGCTTCAATTTTTATTATTTGCGATATTATTATTATTATTATTTTTTGTTTTCTTTCGATATATTTTTTTTGACAAGGAATTTGGTCTTACTGGATTTTGAGAATGTGTCAGTGCCATGAAACAATAGTTATTGAATTAAAGTTCTCTTTTCTTGATAAACAATTTTAAGAGCGAGACGTCGGTTTTATAAGGCCGGGTCGTCCTTTTTATAGGGAGGGAGGTGTTGTGACGTGGTAATTTTGCCCACGTCCCAAAATGTTTAAAAATTGGCACGGCACGAGAGGGAAGCGTTCTTCGTCGATGAAGAATTTCTCTCGAGTACATCCAGAAGGGCCAAATGCTTGCGTATTTCTCACTTACTAATTTTATTTTGAATTATTTTATTTTGTACGAGCGAACGACGGTCTCTTATACCGAAGAACATCGGATTATCGTCGTTTTCGGGAGGTTTTATCGTCGAGGAAAGGCTTATGGCGAAGTTCAAGGTCATCAAGCGTGGGTCGCTAGCTCCATGCCCTCACCCTGAGCTGTCGAACTCAGGATGCGTCTTTCAGCATTCCGGAGATTGCCGTGTTCTCGTTAGAAGTCACAGTCATCATCTTATCGGAACGAAACATCGAATTTGCCGCTCAACGAATCTTTGAAATTACCGCTCAGCGAAACAAAAACTGTCGCTCGGAAATATCGTCGAAATTCAAAATATATCGTTGAGGTCAGGTCGGCGAGAGAAGACTCTAGAATATTCGAGAACAAACAGTTGCGATTCTCGTGAGGAGGCAACGGGTGGGAGGTTAGGACCCTAATTCGCGTATTGGCTCTCGGTACAATTATCGAGGACTCGAGTTTTGGGCAGCAACGACGGAGGAGGTCTTTTTCTCGAGCCGTGGCCGTTCCGATCAAGAATTCGACGCCCCGAATTATCGATGGAGAGAATATCCGTGGTCTTTTTCCGGATCTCGTCCTACTGAAACTGTAGCGGTGAGTCGTCGTTTCGCTCTAATTTTGTTGTACCGTTTTGAGTAATATTCGCGAATAATATTTTGGAATTTTGAGAGTAAAAGAGTGATATTGTTTCGGGGTACGCACGCGTTTGGAAAATTTCGGTTACGTCTTGTCTTGCGATTTAATTCTTTCGCGAATTGTCGTTGTCTTTTATTAGTTTGAATTGCCGAGAGGAATTCTATTATATTCTTTTGTCCAATCTCGAGATCCATAGTTTGTAAAAATGGTTATATAATTGTCGAAGTAGATCTATATTATTTTATCGTTGGAAAGTACGTTAATGGAGTAATCTTTAACGTTACGCAATTTTGGTATGATAGATCGACTAAAAATGTTACTTTATTGTTAATTTAATTTCGACGGTTAACAGAAGAACATTGTATCTCTGAATTTATTTTATGAAACATTTTGTATCGAAATTTATTTTTCTTTTCTTTTATTCAATTGTAATTATTAAATTGTCAAGTTATATTTTTCCGGAAAAACCCAAATCCAATTTATCCTTAATTTGTTTTCACTGAATAAATATCAATTGTAATTCCGGATTTGTATGAGAATTGAGAGTGATTAATTTTGTATTTTGTATTTGACCTCGCCCCTCTACCAAATCGTTTCAAACTACGGCTACGACCGGGAAAACATCTTTATTTGTTCTCGATGGTTTCGAATAAAATTTGTTTAAGAATTTTCTTAAACTGGCGTCCAGAGATTATCGAGAATAAATATATTTTGTGCGACTCAGGAGGAAAAAGTCGTTACAATATATATATATATATATATATATATATATATATATATATATATATATATATATATATATATATATATTGTGACGACTTTTTCCAACGGTCGCACAAAATATTCCGATCTCGACAATTCCTTGGACGCCAGCCTAAGATGACCTTAGACAAATTTTATTTGAAATTATCGAGAACGAATAAAGGTTTTCCCGGTCGTAGCTGTAGTGTTTAACCAAGTTGGTAGAGGGGCGTGTCTAGGCAAGTTAAGAAAATAATCACACACGAGACACGAAAATCCGGAATTACAATTGAAATTTATTAAATAGCAAAGAACAAGGATGAAAATATTTTTCCGGAAAATAATAATAAAATTTACATTCAATTTTACTGAAGTTTCGATAATCAATCAATCCTCACAATTAATTTTTCGTTAACCGTCGACAAAACAATTTTTATAAAATATTCGGCTCGATCGCCCACGAGACACAATTTCGTAACGCTAAGGATTTCGCCATTAACGCACTTTAAAGATATGTGACCCGATCGATACCGACAATTACATAACAAAAATTACTAAAACTATGGATCTCGAGATTGGACAAAATTATAATAGAATTCCTCTCGGCAATTCAAATTCATTAAACGACAACGACAAATCGCGAGAGATAAAAATCGCGAGACAAGGCGTAACCAGAATTTTCCAAACGCGTGCGTGCCCCGAAACAATATCGCTCGTTAATCACAAAATTCTCCAAAAAGTTACTCGCGAGTAAATACGATATGATAAACGATAAAAACCCAATAAGAGCGAAACGACGGCTCACCACTACAGTTTCCGTAGGACGAGATCCGGAAAAGACCACGAATCTCTCCATCGATATTCTGGCGGCGTCGAATTCTTGATCAGGAACGGCAACGGCCCGAGAAAAGACGTCCTCCGTCATTGCTGCCCAAAACTCGAGTCCTCGATCATTATCGCGAGAGCAAGTACGCGGACCAGGGTCCTAACCCCCCACCCTTAGCCTACTCGCGAGAATCGCAACCGTTTGTTCTAGAATATTCGAGAGTTTTCAAGAACCTTTTCTCGCCGACCTGACCTCAACGTATTATTTTGAATTCCGACGATATGCTGAGCCGATACGTTTGACTTTATGCTGAGCGGTAATTTCGATGTTTGGTTGAGCGGTATTTTCGATGTTTCGACACGATGAAATTGTGCCTTCGGCTTATTCCAACGAGAATATGGCGATCTCTAGATGCTGATGGACGCATCCTGAGGTTAGACAGCTGAGGGTGAGGGCATGGAGTTAGCGACCCACGCGTGATGACCTTCAACAGCGAAACTCGAAATTTGAATTTCCCTCTGCTCTCCGACTCGATGACGTTTCGATATCCCCTCTCTGAATCGCCTAAGCCTTCCTTGACTCGAAATTATCGTGGATAACTGCCGCTCGCTCGTACAATAATAAAATTAAATCAAAATAAAATTAATATTCGGTAAATACGCTCGCATTTGGCCCTTCTGGATTTGCTCGAGAGAGATTCTTCGATGCCGAAGAACGCTCCTTTCCCGTGCCGTGCCAAAACTTAATCGTTTAGTGACGTGGGCAAAATTACCACGTCACAATATATATTGTGACGTGGTAATTTTGTCCACGTCACTAAAAGTTAAAACATTGGCACGGCACGGGAGGAAACGTCGAGTTTCAAAGACGAATTCCTCTCGAGAAAATGTTAAGAGTCGAATGCGAGCGTATTTCCTTATTTTTAATTTCTTTTGTTATATTTTTTTTCATATTTTTTTTGTACGAGCGAACGGCGGTTTCTTATCGAGAAAAATACAGAGAGAGAGAAGTCAAAACATCATCGATTTCGAATCAGATCGTCGGAAGGGAAGGCATAAGGATAGCGTCAAGGTCAACCGAAATTGTCGACGGAACGCACGAATTGTATCGAGAGTGGTCGCTAGCTCGAAGCCCTCACCTGGAGCTGTCTAATCTCAAGAGGTGCGTCAATCAGCATCGGGAGTCTTCGGGAAATCTCGGTTAATAAGGGTCAACGTTCGCCATCGAAGCGTTCAACCGTAATTCGAATTCGCGAAAATTCGAGAATAATCTAGACTCCGCGAGTAGGCGAAGGGTGGGGGGCTAGGACCCAAAACTATAAAAAGGCGTTTCCGTAATTATTCGAGGACTTTTCGTATCGAACCTCAACGGAACCTGACGTTTTCTACCGAACCGTCGCCAACCCTTAACAAGAATACGACGTAGCCGGAATTATCGAGAGGAATTATCTGTGGTCTTTTTCCGGATTTCCTTTTTTCCGAAACTGTAGCGGTGAGCCGTCGTCTCGCTTTTAATTTTTGTTGTATCGAATCTTGCGATTCTGTTTATTGAAAAGCTCTAATTTATGTGAATTTGGTGTTGAATTATCGATTGAAAAGAGCGATATTGTTTCGGGGTACGTTCGCGTTTGAGTAGAATTATTATATAACGTTTGATCACGGTATAAAATCTACCCTTTTATTTTCCGTTGTTGTAAATCTAGAATTGCCGAGAGGAATTCAATCTTAAATTTTCTTTATTCGACGAGAGTCCTTAGGTTAAGATTTATTTATAAAATCTGGAAAATTGTTGTGGAAACGGTTAACAAAAGATTAAGAGGATTTTATCTTGTCTGAAAATTTTAATTATATCGAAAAGAAAACATTTTGTAAAACCTGAACTCTCGAGAAGGACGAGACATGTTGTATTCTATTTTTCGGAATCTTCTTCTAATGCCATTTTAATTCATTTAATTAAATTTCTATAATTTGTTTTATTAAATAAATATTTTTGTTATTCCGAATTTTCCCTTAGTGTTGATAATTTATTTTGTATTTGTTTGACTCCGCCCCTCTGCCAAATTGTTTTCCACTACGGCTACGACCGGGTAACCACCTTTATCTATTCTCGATAACTCACAATAAAATTTGTTTAAGAATTTTCTTAAGCTGGCGTCCAAGAGGAATCGAGAGTAGATATATTTTGTGCGACTCTTGGAAAAAGTCGTTACAAATTTTGGCGCCCAACGTGGGGCAACCGTTGGCAAAAACGTAACATCAAAAATTCCTGTTAATTCTGTCTAAATAATTTATTAGAAAATTTTAATTTATTTCGAGAAAATCTCACGTCAAAATCAGATGTTAACCGTCAAATTTCGTATTATATTATTATGTATTGTGTCTTTGTCACTCGTATCGCATAGTGTTTCGTATTAGTCTCAAAATAATTCGACATTTATCGATACGAGTCGGCAGTATATCGCATGTTTATGTGTGAGTGTTGTTGTGTCCTTCGTACTCGCTTCGCGAGGATTTCACGTAAGGGCCACTCATTAGCGCTACGGTGCGTGTGATTTAGAAAATCGGCGCTGTTCTCGCTTATACTACGGAACACCTCAGTGTCTTCCGAGTCGAGCAATTGAGCAGTGCAAAAGTATCGGTCTCGTGAGAGAAATTTTGAAATTAAAAGTTTTTTTTTTCTCGAGAATAATTGTGAGAAAAATGGATAGGAACGAGAACAAGAACAGTCGTGTAAGTTTTTATTGAATTACTGTTTGAATAGATCTCGAGAATATTTCTATTATTTTCTTTTGTAGTTTTGACCTTGTAGCGAGTGTGAACTCGGCACGGTAAATCTTGAAATTTTGCTGGGGAAGAAAATTTGCCGATTCGCGTTAATTTAATTGTTCAGTTTGCTTAATTTATTATTGGACTAATTTGATGACATTTTTAATTATTGACAAAATCAATTTTATATTTCTTAACTAATTGTTGTCTCGGAAATTATTTATTTGTATGGTTTTTATTTATTGAGATTGTGTGTAATTAATGTATTATATGTCCGACTTGAGCAATCGGCATAGATTTTATTTCCAGCAAAAGTGAAAAGTGAAGTGAAACTCTCATCCTGTGCGGGTTTATTTTTTTTTGCCCTCACCAACGGGCCTTCATAAATTATCGCGTTGTTTTGCCCTCACCAACGGGTCATCATAATATCGCGTGTTAGGAAAATTTTTATTTAGCCCTCACCAGGTGAGCCTACCTAAATTCGCGTATAGGAATTTTGTCATTGCCCTCACCAACGGGTCATCCTAACATCGCGCGTTATATATTTTGTTTTCGCCCTCACCAACGGGCCTACCTAATATATTATTGTTTTCGAGAAGTGCCGGTATCTCGACGCGTGTGTGTGTAGAGTGTCGCGAGAATACGTGTGTCGAGAGCGCCGTGTATGAGTGAGGCAACGCGCGAGAATAGGTGTGTCGAGAGCGCCTTGTGTGAGATAGATAGAGACCGAGAAAAATAAAAGTAATAATCGTGATTATTTTTCGTATTTCGGAGACAAATAATTTTGTGGGTTTTTCGCGCATAATTATATTCCGTGTTCGCGCTTCTGTAGTTATTATCAGATAAACTATTGACGAGTTAGATTATCGAAATTATTTCGGGTTTTAGTCAATTAGAAAAATGTTTCCGTTCCCGCGTACACCTCCGAGAAGTAGGTCAGGGACAGCTGATCCTCAAGCCTCGTCTTCGCGCGTTCAGCTGTGCAATTTCAATCCGTCGTACGGATTACCGAATAGCGGTGTAGAAATACGACAAGACTCGCGAGAAAATATCGGAAATAATACACACCCACTCGATTATACGAATCCGTTATTTCATAACGTTATAAATAATTTAGAAGGCGCGATCTCTCGTCAGGCACAAATTACAGAAAATTTGGGAAATGAAATAAGAACGCGAAATCAGAATTTATCAAATATCGAAACACAGGCTCGCGCAACTTTACCGCCCGTATTCAATCGAAACGATAATTTTTCGGAAAATAATAATAGACAATTTCAATTACCGATGCAACATTCGTCTCCTCACAATAATTTTCAATTATTACCGGAAGTGTCAAATATGCGGTCGACGTATGAAATGCTTCGTAAATGGGGCATAAATTTTTCGGGTAAAATTGGAGTATATGAGCTAGGCCGGTTCTAACTCAGGGATCTCAGGGGGGTGCGTGGACGGGGGAGCGCGGGGTCCGGTGCGGGGAACGCTGCGGTGCGGGGAAGGGACTGTTGCGGGGGAGGGGGTTTGTGGAGGGGATGGTTGAGTGAGGGCGGGAGAGAGAGATGAAAGAAGGGTGTGAGAGAGATAGAAAAGAAAAATAGAAGCGCTGCAGAGGGGGAAGGAAGGGCTCGCTTCTTTTGTCGGTCCCGCTGAGGACCTGCAACAACCTGCACGGTAGTAATAAACAAAGTTAACACAATGGGGTGAAAATTTTTGAGCCTGACACCCGTGACTGTACTAATTATATTTATGTTCTCTAGGAGACGTGGTTTTTTCCACGGTATAATCTATAGAATTGTGGCATTCTACCATGATTGAGACATTGTCTCTATAAAAATATGTCTCAGTGGAAATTTTGACTCAATTGGAGGGTGCACACCTAAATTTTTCCCTTGACCTATAGCTGATGTATATCTGCGTAATGAAACGAAGAGAATGCCGACTGATAAATTTTCCATCATCAGTTTTCTATCTTAAACTCCCATCTTGTAACAAAAGAGTAAAAAAAAAAAAAAAAAAAAAGCCGACTTTGTGGGAAAAAGCAGCAACATTTTTTATTTTTCATACCACATTTTTCGCGGTAACATAAAAAGAAAGAATTCCAACAAATGAAACTTCCACCTTGCAACAAAAGAGTAAAATAGCCGACTTTGTGGGAAAAAGCAGCAACATTTTTTATTTTTTCATACCACATTTTATCGCGGTAACGGAAAAAGAGAAAATTCCAACCAATAGATTTACATCTTCATGTCTACATCTTTCCACATATACAACCCCCACCCCCTCACCTCAATAGCATTGCTTTTTGGAAAATCTATATAAGAGATGATGATTTTGTTAGAAACATTTTTTAAGGATGGAGGGGGTAGTGTGTGTGTGTGTGAGAGAGATGGAAGGAGTGTGAGGGAGAGGCTGAGGTTAAAAATGATGATGTTAAAAGGGGGGAGGGGGGAGGGGGGGCAGAACATCACATTAATGAGAGATTTATATATTCCGTGTTACATATTTTTACACTCTGGCCATGAGATTTCTTTTGAAAATGCACCTGCCCTTCCCCCAACTTTGAAAAAATTCCACATCGAACTAGAAATCTTTACAAAGATGCACTCGCTCAATGACAGAGTTATGTGTCCGGTGTTGCATATATTTTAACCTGTAGAGACATTTCTCACGAGGCGCAAGAAGGGATGGAGATTTTTAAAGTCACCCATACTTCAAAACTTGCAGGTGACGATCACACCTGACCTCCATTGAGTCATTGTTTGCTTAAAACGGTGCATTAGTAGAATTTTAACAAAAGATAAATCTCCTACCTGCTAGTCCATATTTTTTTTTGCGTTATGTACAGTCTTGCGTTGATGCTGTATGGGTGGGGCGAGGGTAGGGGAAATGCGGGGTATAGTGAGTGTGAGAGATGTATGATTATTTTTAAATAATTTTAGTTTGAAAAAGTGGATAAACTTATAAGATTGAGAGTTAAATGTTTATTCTGAAAGTAGACGTCGACATGGATAGATGCGCAAGCTTGTATGCAATCCACCCGTCGAAAGACCCCTGGACATTGACGAAAAATGAACTCGAATCGATTCCCAAGGCTTTACTTTTAAAATATTTTAGCTACTGTATAACTTCATTGTGGGATCGTTTACCAGAGCATTTACAGTGTGACAGTGAGATACAATCATATCATGAGTGTGATGATCATTTTAATCCACCATGGGAACTGACTCATGTTGATGCTGTTGGACCCATGCGTTGAGATTGTGAAAAGTGTTTCATCATGGAACAACTGGTGAATATTTATGTGATTCAACGCATTAGGAATCCTCGAGAAATTACGCGAGAGGAGCTAGGAATTATATCACCAACGGCGTTTAAAAAATATTTCAGTGACTACACAGATATTTTGTGGGAGCGTTTACCAGAATATTACAAATCCGGCAGTGAAATTAAATCATTTCGTCGATGCAATGAACATTGGAATACACCATCGATGGAAGATCACATTGACGGTCCCACACCTCTACGTCGAAATTGTAGAAAATGTCGAGAGAGTGAAGAACGCGTTTGAGCTTGTTCCGGGGTGCACGTGTCCACAGACGGGGGAGGCTGACGACTTGTTTGAACAGGGTATCTTCTGCATGCTCGTGGGAGAAGGGATGGGTACTGAAATCGTGGAAAAGGAATCATCATTCGACTACAACATTAGCTCAAAGTCAGATATATACTTCTCGAAATCACTCTACAAAAATGGATTGTGTGTCATTAAACAAATTTTTCATGTCGACATATGGTCTTTCATTGAAAAAGGCGAGGGAACTTCAGGCTGGTGTGCGTTATCCGGTCATTGATATATCATACGTGGAAAAAACTATTTACGAGCCACAATACTTCGTTATAATCGCAGATTACATTGTGGTTATGCTACCACAGTCTGACTTCAGAGATTTCCATAGAGATGAAGATGAATACCTTGAGACGTTGGCTGAAGTTCACAAGAAGAATGTCTACGTGTAGACGGACATCTTCCTGAGCGATATAATCCATCTCGGTTATTATAAACTACCATGGTTCGTTTGAAAAGTTTCATCGTTGCGAAAAAATGGTGTAAAAATATGTATGTCGTGAAAAATTTCATCGTTTGTGGGAAAAAAAATGTAAAAATATGTATGATTCTCATCGTTGTCAAAAATCATTTGTAATAATGTATGCTGAGTGGTGGAGAAGGAGGAGATGAGTGTTTATAATAAAAACGAATAAAGCCATATATAATCATAAAAAAATATTTTGTTTATTCAAAAATCCCTCGTTCACACAATGCATGATAGACATATAACCAACTTCTCAGAGATTTCACATTCTTATTCGCACAATTATATTTCGAATTGCGGTGGTGGTGGTGGTGGTGGGGGCAATTGGGTCGAATTTTCGGTAACTTCTGCAGCGATGGACAGTCCAGAGTCTCCAAATCGATAATTTCCGTTGATAGATCCAAGAAACTCATCAGCCACGAAGACTTTTCACATCCTTTCACGTATATTGCACGAGCTCGTTGTAAGATGGTTTGAATTATCACTTTTGCTGCATCGTATGGTATACTGCCATAATCCCATGGTAGTCCGTGACAATTACGTTCCAACCATTTGTATGTCATTTTGTATCTTCCTGGTAGAGTGTCCCAGGCGTATGGTGATTCGAAGATAAGCGTCAGAGGCTCAACATTTTTGTCATAAGCTTGATCGATTGATATTTCTTTGAGGATGAATTCATTGAGAGGCCCCTTGAAACCTTGTACATTGACGATGAACTCCATTTTGACTAATGTCCAGCAGCATCATCACCCCCGATTTTATACCAATTTTTGACTCCACCACTTATGGGATTATATTCGACTATACGATCGTATAGAATGAGGCAGTATGCGCATGTTTGTGCAGAGGAATGTTCGTTTTCTATTTCAAATTCGAGACAAACATCCACGGGGCCAGACTTGAGGGAATCATATTGTTTTGAGCAATCAATTACAACAAGTGGTGCATATTTTTAAAATTCCGTTTTGTTCAACCATGGCTCACTCTCCTTATTGTAATACATGGATTGGAAATTTGTATACATGTCGTAGAGTAATGCATACTGATTTTGTTGTATATTCAAATTCATGTTACCGTATGGATAACATTGTGAATTTAAGTAGAGTTTCACATCGGTTTGTCAACAAAAAAGGTCCCTGGTCTCATGAAGGATGAGAACAACGGGGCTATAATGACTGAATTCGTTTAAAATATTGAGAGTTTAAGACAGTTTGAGAATTTGAGAGTTTGAGATAGTTTGAGAGTTACAGAGATTGAGAGTTTAAAAGTTTGAAAGTTTGAGAGTTCGAGAGAGTTGAAAAGTTTGAGAGTTTGAGAGAGTTTAAGAGAGTATGGGAGTGTGAGAGTTTCAGAGAGGATGAGAGTTTAAAAGTTTGAGAGAGTTTAAATGTTTGAGGTTTTGAGAGAGAGTTAAAGAGTTTAAGAGTATGATAGTTTGAGAGAGTTCAAGAGTTTGAGAATTCGACAGTTCGAGAGAGTTTGAGAGGTTGAGAATTTGGGAGTGAGAGTTTAAGAGAGTATGAGAGTCTGAGAGTTTGAGAGAGTTTGGGAGTTTAAGAGAGTATAAGAGTCTGAGAGTTTAAGAGAGTATGAGAGTATGAGAGTTCGAGAGTTAGAGAGAGTTTGAATGTTTGAGAGCTTGAAACAGTTCAAGAATTTGAGGTTGAGAGAGTTTGAGAGCTTGAAAGTTTGAGACAGTTTGAGAATTTGAGAGTTTGCCAGATTGAGAGTGTGAGAGTTTGAGAGTGAAAGTTTGAGAGTTTGAGAGAGTTTGAGAGTTTGAAAGTGCAAAAAAATTAAGAGAGTTCGAGAGTTTGAGACCTTGAGAGTTTGAGAGTTTTAGAGTTTGAGAGTTTGAGAGAGTTTAAGAGTTTGAGAGGTTGAGATTTTGAGAGTTTAAGAGTTTGAAAGATTGAGAGTTTAAGAGTTTGAGAGTTTAAGAATTTGAGAGAGTTTGAGAGTTTGAGAGTTCGAGACAGTTTGAGAATTTGGGAATTTGAGAGTTTGAGAGTTCAAAACAGTTTGACAGTTTGAGAGTTTGAAAGTTTGAGAGTTTAAGAGAGTTTGAGAGTTTGAAAGTTTGAGAGTTTAAGAGAGTTTGAGAGTTCGAAAGTTTGAAAGTTTGAGAGTTTGAGAGTTTAGGAGTTTAAGAGGTTGAGAGTTCAAAAGTTTATGAGTTTGAGAGTTCGACAGAGTTTGAGAGTTTGAAAAGTTGAAAGTTTCAGAGTTTGAGAGTGAGAGTTCAAGAGTTTGGGTGGTTGAGAGTTTGAGAGAGTTTAAGAATTTAAGAGATTAATGAATAATGCAGTTTTTGGAAAAACCATACAAGGTGTTCGTAGTCACGTGCAAGTCAAACTGTTAACTGAATGGGTAGGCCGATATGGAGCAGAGGCTATGATTGCAAAACCTAATTTTCACAGTCGAAGTATCTTTGCGGAAAATTTAATCGCTGTAGAGTTGCGAAATCTACAGGTCAAGTTTAACAAACCAATATATGCGGGTATGCCCATTTTGGATATCTCAAAAACTTGTCGATATTCGATATGCGTTCCACCACGAGTTTATAACTCCATCGTATCAAAACAAATGTAAAGTTATGTATACGGATACTGATAGTCTGATTTATCATATTGAATGTGAAGATGTATACCAGGATATGAAACGTAATCTTGATAAATATGACACAAGCGACTACCCCCCTGACAATGTATATGGTACACCGCTTGTCAACAAAAAGGTCCCAGGCCTCATGAAGGATGAGAACAACGGGGCCCTCATGACTGAATTCGTTGGATTTAGATCGAAAATGTATGCGATGCGAGTTGAGGGGAAGAAAGATGTTAAAAAAGCGAAAGGTGTAAAGAGCAATGTTGTTGTGAGAACCATAAAATTTGAAGATTATGTGAAATGTCTCGATGAGCAGATTGAAATGAAGTGTTGCCAATCATCGATTCTATCGACATTACATAATGTCTATACCATAACAGAGACAAAAATCGTTCTAAGTCCACACGATGACAAGCGATATATTATACCTGGAACGGTAGACACGTTGCCATGGGATCATTACAGTATTCCCAAAGGTTCGGAAGCAATGAAAACGTAGAGAATTGTAAACCAAGAGCGCGTACGTATGTGTATGAGAGAGAGAGAGAGAGAGAGAGAGAGAGAGAGAGAGAGAGAGAGAGAACATTTTTCTTCAATATTTGTACATTTGATGTGAAATAAAAAGAATCTTTTTTGTGAAACTCAATGTGTCCATCCTTTTTTTTCCTTCTGTCTGCTTTCCAGGGCTATGCAGAGACCTGCTTGGATGTGTCGGGAGGGTCATAAAGAATAAATCAGACTTTAAAAATTTGTTTGTCTTCTTTATTGTTCACAAATCATCCTTACTTATCCAACTATTATGTGTATTGTCGAAACCTAGCCATTTCACAAGCAACTGACTACCACGCCTCTTCCAGACTTTTTCGATGAGATATATGTCGGGATATTTAACTCGAAGTAACTCTTGCTCATAGAAACCACCTGCAATGGGCTCATCTTGGTGATCTTTTATGTTATATGTAGCAGGGCTAGTTTTTCCTACTCGACATATTGTGAAAATTTCCGTTGGCCAGTTTGGCGTATAACCTTTCTCAAATACATTCTTAAATGTACTTTCGGAAAAAGTCAACAAACCGATAGAAATTTACCGAAGCATATAGCTTCAAGTATGTGGGCTTTTATTATAGGCTTTATCATGTTTTATGAAATCTGCAAATAATGTTGAAATCGTTCCTCTCATTGAAGTTGTGTGATAACGAATCATTATTCCACGACTCAGATCTCCCAAATGTGTTTAAGCCTTCAACAGATATTCAAACATATTCAATACTCATATAAAAATTAAAACCCTGAAAAAAAAACTTTCAACCCTACCAAAAAGTGATCAAATTAATGAGTCATGACAAACTTTACAAATCCAATACTTGCAAAAAAAATATACATACATATATATATATATATATATATATATATTTCAAGACTTCACAAAAGTTACTGTTGCACATTACACGAAAGTTTAAGAAACCTTCCTTATTTCAGAGCATCTTTAAAAAGTGATGAAATACATTCCAATTATCTAATTATCGTCCTATAACGTGAAAAAAAAAATTATGTCATGATTCTAAAGTATATAGGCTCAAGTACGTGGGTTTCTATTATAGGCTTTATCATGTTTTATAAAATCTGCAAATAATGTTAAAATCGTTTCTCTCATTGAAGTTGTGTAATGACGAATCATTATTCCACGACTCAGATCTACCAAATGTGTTGAAGCCTTCCACAGATATTTAAACATATTCAATCCTTCCACAAAATTAAAACTCTGAAAAAAAAAAATTTCAACCCTACCAAAAAGAAAAAGTGATCAAATTAATGAGTCACGACAAAATTTACAAATCCAATCCTTGCAAATATATATATATATATATATTTCAAGACTTCACAAAGTTACTATTACATATTTCACGAAAGTTTTAGAAACCTTCCTTATTTCAGAGTATCTTTAAAAATGATGAAATACATTCCAATGATCTAATTAACGTCTTATAACGTGAAAAAATGTCATGCTTATAAAGTATAAGAATTTAAAAATTGGAAAACGTCGTTAGATTTACAAATGTTTGCTAAGCCAATTGAGATCATTATTCAGGCTCAAGTTGCGGCCAGTGGTATGATGCAGCGGGGGCTCCGCCCTCGCACCACATACCCCTGGCCGCGACTTGAGCCTGAATAATGATCTCAATTGGCTTAGTAAACATTTGTAAATCTAACGACGTTTTCCAATTTTTTAATTCTTATACTTTACATATTTTTACACCATTTTTTCGCAACGATGAAACTTTTCAAACGAACCATGGTAGTTTATAATAACCGAGATGGATTATATCGCTCAGGAAGATGTCCGTCCACACGTAGACATTCTTCTTGTGAACTTCAGCCAACGTCTCAAGGTATTCATCTTCATCTCTATGGAAATCTCTGAAGTCAGACTGTGGTAGCATAACCACAATGTAATCTGCGATTATAACGAAGTATTGTGGCTCGTAAATGGTTTTTTCCACGTATGATATATCAATGACCGGATAACGCACACCAGCCTGAAGTTCCCTCGCCTTTTTCAATGAAAGACCATATGTCGACATGAAAAATTTGTTTAATGACACACAATCCATTTTTGTAGAGTGATTTCGAGAAGTATATATCTGACTTTGAGCTAATGTTGTAGTCGAATGATGATTCCTTCTCCACGATTTCAGTACCCATCCCTTCTCCCACGAGCATGCAGAAGATACCCTGTTCAAACAAGTCGTCAGCCTCCCCCGTCTGTGGACACGTGCACCCCGGAACAAGCTCAAACGCGTTCTTCACTCTCTCGGCATTTTCTACAATTTCGACGTAGAGGTGTGGGACCGTCAATGTGATCTTCCATCGATGGTGTATTCCAATGTTCATTGCATCGACAAAATGATTTAATTTCACTGCCGGATTTGTAATATTCTGGTAAACGCTCCCACAAAATATCTGTGTAGTCACTGAAATATTTTTTAAACGCCGTTGGTGATATAATTTCTAGCTCCTCTCGCGTAATTTCTCGAGGATTCCTAATGCGTTGAATCACATAAATATTCACCAGTTGTTCCATGATGAAACACTTTTCACAATCTCAACGGATGGGTCCAACAGCATCAACATGAGTCAGTTCCCATGGTGGATTAAAATGATCATCACACTCATGATATGATTGTATCTCACTGTCACACTGTAAATGCTCTGGTAAACGATCCCACAATGAAGTTATACAGTAGCTAAAATATTTTAAAAGTAAAGCCTTGGGAATCGATTCGAGTTCATTTTTCGTCAATGTCCAGGGGTCTTTCGACGGGTGGATTGCATACAAGCTTGCGCATCTATCCATGTCGACGTCTACTTTCAGAATAAACATTTAACTCTCAATCTTATAAGTTTATCCACTTTTTCAAACTAAAATTATTTAAAAATAATCATACATCTCTCACACTCACTATACCCCGCATTTCCCCTACCCTCGCCCCACCCATACAGCATCAACGCAAGACTGTACATAACGCAAAAAAAAAATATGGACTAGCAGGTAGGAGATTTATCTTTTGTTAAAATTCTACTGATGCACCGTTTTAAGCAAACAATGACTCAATGGAGGTCAGGTGTGATCGTCACCTGCAAGTTTTGAAGTATGGGCGACTTTAAAAATCTCCATCCCTTCTTGCGCCTCGTGAGAAATGTCTCTACAGGTTAAAATATATGCAACACCGGACACATAACTCTGTCATTGAGCGAGTGCATCTTTGTAAAGATTTCTAGTTCGATGTGGAATTTTTTCAAAGTTGGGGGAAGGGCAGGTGCATTTTCAAAAGAAATCTCATGGCCAGAGTGTAAAAATATGTAACACGGAATATATAAATCTCTCATTAATGTGATGTTCTGCCCCCCCTCCCCCCTCCCCCCTTTTAACATCATCATTTTTAACCTCAGCCTCTCCCTCACACTCCTTCCATCTCTCTCACACACACACACACTACCCCCTCCATCCTTAAAAAATGTTTCTAACAAAATCATCATCTCTTATATAGATTTTCCAAAAAGCAATGCTATTGAGGTGAGGGGGTGGGGGTTGTATATGTGGAAAGATGTAGACATGAAGATGTAAATCTATTGGTTGGAATTTTCTCTTTTTCCGTTACCGCGATAAAATGTGGTATGAAAAAATAAAAAATGTTGCTGCTTTTTCCCACAAAGTCGGCTATTTTACTCTTTTGTTGCAAGGTGGAAGTTTCATTTGTTGGAATTCTTTCTTTTTATGTTACCGCGAAAAATGTGGTATGAAAAATAAAAAATGTTGCTGCTTTTTCCCACAAAGTCGGCTTTTTTTTTTTTTTTTTTTACTCTTTTGTTACAAGATGGGAGTTTAAGATAGAAAACTGATGATGAAAAATTTATCAGTCGGCATTCTCTTCGTTTCATTACGCAGATATACATCAGCTATAGGTCAAGGGAAAAATGTGGGTGTGCACCCTCCAATTGAGTCAAAATTTCCACTGAGACATATTTTTATAGAGACAATGTCTCAATCATGGTAGAATGCCACAATTCTATAGATTATACCGTGGAAAAAACCACGTCTCCTAGAGAACATAAATATAATTAGTACAGTCACGGGTGTCAGGCTCAAAAATTTTCACCCCATTGTGTTAACTTTGTTTATTACTACCGTGCAGGTTGTTGCAGGTCCTCAGCGGGACCGACAAAAGAAGCGAGCCCTTCCTTCCCCCTCTGCAGCGCTTCTATTTTTCTTTTCTATCTCTCTCACACCCTTCTTTCATCTCTCTCTCCCGCCCTCACTCAACCATCCCCTCCACAAACCCCCTCCCCCGCAACAGTCCCTTCCCCGCATCGCAGCGTTCCCCGCACCGGACCCCGCGCTCCCCCGTCCCCGCACCCCTCTGAGATCCCTGAGTTAGAACCGGCCTAGCTCATATACTAATTGGAGAAGATGTAGAAAATTTTTTATTGTTTATTGAAAGAGGTCGACGCATGCTTCCGGCTACTGATAACGACTTACTAGATTGTTTAGAGTTTTTCTTCCGCGATACAGCCTTGTGGTGGTATCGAACGAATCGTGCTAGTTTTCAGTCATTTTCCGATCTTGAGACAGCAATGCGCAGTCGTTTTGGCAGTCCTAACTACCAAATGGCCTTGAGAGACGAGATTTCGACACGAACGCAAGGAGCTCGTGAACCTTTTCAAGTTTATTTAACGTGTATGAGAGCAATGATGGAACGAGTTAGGCCAGTTTTGTGTATCGAAGAACAGCTAATGTTCGTTTGGAAAAATATGCATTCTAATTTGAAATATTTTATTCAATTCGGAACGGTGCGTGATTTTAATGATTTAGAGACTCGAGCGCGAGGAATCGAGCAAAGTATAGAGGACGACAAATATCGTCAACCACCCCCGCCACCGGAACGGGCTTTACACCCCGATTTCGCGTATCACTCGCCTCCAAAGTCAAAAGAAGAAAGTACAGCCTTAACAAATTTCGATAAAACCGTACCGCCTCCGAAAATTTCAAATAAAGGTTCTTCTCGTCCAAATAAAAAGTCGTTCGGAAACAAGTCGAATTCTCGTCCGCCCAATAAACCAGTTGACAGTTCTTCGAAAGAAGGCTTTCAGTGTTGGAATTGTGGAGGGGAGAATCATCGCGCTTCTGCTTGTCTCGCGCCGCGTAGAAAGTATTGTTATCGTTGTGGTACGAAAGATGTCACGACTCGCGATCCACACGAGTGTAAGGGAAACTCGACCGGGGAAAGCCAGTGAGGGTAGGTGTAACTCCGGAAAATAGAGAAACCCTCAATGATTTTTATTTACCATCGCATATTAGAGAATATTTGTGTAGTCCGCTGAATGGAACGAAGTCTAGGCCGATATTAATCGTGAAGGTTTGTATTTTGGGACATAATATGCCGGCTGTATTTGATAGCGGCTCCACAAATACATTTTTAGGCGATGAAATGTTGTTGTTAGCTGCTCGTTTAGGATTATCACGTCGTAAAATAACACCGCGTCCGAGTACTATCGCGAATAATCAAAAAATCTTTTGCGATGAGGAAATCGAATTTCCGTGTCAATTACAAAATCGAGAGAGTAAGTTAGTAGGTCGAGTTCATCCGGATTTACCAGTCCCTTTGCTTCACGGTCTCGATGCTTTAGATCAATTCGGCGTGGTGATAGATCATAGGAAACGTGTTTGGTTTTTCAGTGGAGAACCACAACGCGAATTTCAATATTTATCGTGTGATAGTCCGGAACAAGCTAATATTTTACTTGGAATTTCGGAATTAGATCGTCATGAAAGTTCTCGTCTTGCATCATTTTTAGAAAAAGAACTCAAATTTTTGAATACCGTTCCGGGAATAACGAATCTGATCAAACATACTATCGACGTCGGTAATGCAAGACCGATAAAACAGAGATATTATCCGGTAACACCAATTATTCGCGAAGCAATTTACGAAGAAATAGATCGATTATTAGAGGAAGACATCATTGAGCCATCGCACAGCGATTGGTCTAGCCCGATTGTAATGATTAAGAAACCGAACAACAAATATCGATTTTGTTTAGATTTTCGTAAAGTCAATGATGTTTCGAAAAAAGATGCATATCCTCTACCGTATATGACACAAATTCTAGATCGATTACGTTCGGCGAAATATATTTCGACCATTGATTTTAGTGCCGCGTTTCACCAAATTCCGATGGACGAAAAATCAAAAGAAATAACAGCTTTTACAGTACCGAATCGCGGATTATTTCAATTTAAGAGAATGCCGTTTGGTCTTACTAATGCGCCTGCTACTTTTCAAAGATTATTAGATCGAATTATCGGACCGGAAATGGAACCTCACGCATTCGCGTACTTAGACGATATTATTATCGTTACCGAGACATTTGAAGAACATTTAAAATGGCTCAAGGTTGTTTTTGACAAAATAGTGAGCGCAGGATTAAAGATCAATCCGGAAAAATGTGATTTTTGTTGTCACGAAGTGAAATATCTCGGTTTTCTCGTGAATTGTGAGGGTTTACAAGTAGATCCGGAGAAACCGCGTCCAATTAGAGAATTTCCGATTCCTTCTAGTTTAAAACCGATAATTAAAATACGTTAAATACAAAACGTAGATTTTTGGGTATGAGTTCGTGGTATCGTCGATTTATTCCGAAATTTGCTGAGATTGCAGAACCTCTTACGAAATTAACGAAAAAGAATCAATCATGGGTTTGGGGTAAAGAACAACAACAATCGTTCGATAAATTAAAAGAGGCTCTCGCCAATCCTCCAACTTTGATTTGTCCTGATTTTTCGAGTGAATTTGTTTTACAAACTGACGCGAGTATGACAGGTTTAGGCGCAGTTTTAACTCAGGAAATTGACGGTATCGAACATCCTATCGCGTATGCTAGTAGAACACTTTCGGCGGCCGAAAGGAACTATACGACGACTGAACAGGAATGTTTGGCAATAATTTGGGCGAGTAAGAAATTTCGAGCGTATTTAGAGGGTTATCCGTTTACCGTAATTACCGATCATCATAGTTTGCGGTGGTTAAGAAATTTGAAAGAACCAACGGGTCGATTAGCTCGGTGGGCGTTACAATTAGCTCAGCATAAATTCGAGATCAAGTATCGTAAAGGTGCGCTTAATCACGTGCCGGATGCTTTGTCTCGAATGTTTGAAAAGGAACAACCGGCTACCGTGAATTTGATAAGTGATAACTCTCGGCCAAATTATTTGCTACCTGTCGGTGTCGCGCCGCGACCGGTAACGGAAGCGGACGATCCGTGATATCATCGAAGACTCAGGGACGTTTTGGCGAAACCTGGTCGTTTTCCGAACTATAAAGTTCGACAGGGTCGACTTTATATTTGTCGTCGTGTAGCTCGTCGTGTGATTGCTGATGGAGATGATTCTGAGTGGAAACTCGTTGTGCCACGTTACGATCGTCGAGAGGTGTTGCGTGAGTGTCATGACGAGGTTCAAGCGGGTCACCTTGGCGTTCAGAAAACTTATGAGAGAGTTTTTCACTCATATTTCTGGCCACGAATGTTTAGAGAAGTATCTCGGTACGTTAAGCATTGTGGGGTTTGTCAGCGGGCCAAGGTGGAACAACTACCGCCTCTCGGTCTCATGGGTCGTCGAATAGTGGAGGAACCATGGTCTGTAGTAGCCATGGATATTATGGGACCGTTTCCACCCAGTCGTTCTGGTAATGTTTACGTTCTCATGATACAGGATCTATTTACGAAATGGATTGAGGTTTGTCCTTTAAAACGAGCTAATGGAAAGAAAATTGGTGAAGCGTTGGAAGAACTAGTTTTTTCGCGTTGGGGTACTCCTCAAGTTGTTTTAACGGATAACGGTACCGAATTCAATAATAATCAGTTAAAATCAGTTATTGCGGATCGAGGTGTTTATCATACCACTACACCTCCTTATCATCCTCAGGCAAACCCGGTCGAGCGTGTGAATCGCGTTATAAAAACAATGATAGTATCGTTTCTCGAAAACGATCATAGGGAATGGGACGTCCATCTTTCCGAATTTCGTTTTGCGTTTAATACCGCTCACCACACGTCTATTCGAAATACACCTGCGTTTTTAAATTTCGGTCGTGAGCCCAAGCCTCACAATTATTATCGCCGTAGAGAAGAAAATGCCGTAGAAATCGAAATGTTACCGCCCGAAAATTGGTCAGAGAGAATGCGTGGGTTGGGTGATTTAAGAATGAGAGTGACGCATGATCTCGAGGAAGCGTATCAACGCCAAGCGTTGCAATACAATAAACATCGACGCGATCGCACTTTTCGAGTAGGGGATTTAGTATTGCGAAAACAAAGAGTTTTATCTTCGGCAGCGCAAAATGTCGCGGCGAAATTAGCAACGAAATATTTGGGTCCATTTAGAATCGTACGCGTATTATCTCCCGTGGTTTATGAGGTGCAGGATGAGAGAGGGGGGAGAATCGTAAAGGTAGCCGTAGAAGATTTGAAATCTTATTTAGCGCCTTTAGAAATTTAATAAAGAAATTTTTGTCACCATAGGACTAAAGTCCGCCCAAACATTGAAATGTGTTGTTGTTTGTGTTTTAATTTTTTTTTGTTTGTTGTCCTTGTGTTGTCTTGTTTTGATGCCTGAAAATAGGAATCTCGTTGGGTGACGGAAGGAGCGAATTCTTTATTTGGTAATTGTTCATTTTATTTTATCTTGATTATTATGACATTTGACTTGAAAGACTCAGTAACATATTCTCGAGAGTGGCGTGCCTTGAAACAATAGTTTCAATTTAAGTTATTAAAAATGTTAAATTTTCTTTGAAAGCGAGGCGTCGGTCTTGATCGGCCGGGTCGTCCTTTTTCATAGGGGGGAAGGTGTTGTGACGTGGTAATTTTGTCCACGTCACTAAAAGTTAAAACATTGGCACGGCACGGGAGGAAACGTCGAGTTTCAAAGACGAATTCCTCTCGAGAAAATGTTAAGAGTCGAATGCGAGCGTATTTCCTTATTTTTAATTTTTTTGTTATATTTTTTTTCATATTTTTTTTGTACGAGCGAACGGCGGTTTCTTATCGAGAAAAATACAGAAAGAGAGAAGTCAAAACATCATCGATTTCGAATCAGATCGTCGGAAGGGAAGGCATAAGGATAGCGTCAAGGTCAACCGAAATTGTCGACGGAACGCACGAATTGTATCGAGAGTGGTCGCTAGCTCGAAGCCCTCACCTGGAGCTGTCTAATCTCAAGAGGTGCGTCAATCAGCATCGGGAGTCTTCGGGAAATCTCGGTTAATAAGGGTCAACGTTCGCCATCGAAGCGTTCAACCGTAATTCGAATTCGCGAAAATTCGAGAATAATCTAGACTCCGCGAGTAGGCGAAGGGTGGGGGGCTAGGACCCAAAACTATAAAAAGGCGTTTCCGTAATTATTCGAGGACTTTTCGTATCGAACCTCAACGGAACCTGACGTTTTCTACCGAACCGTCGCCAACCCTTAACAAGAATACGACGTAGCCGGAATTATCGAGAGGAATTATCTGTGGTCTTTTTCCGGATTTCCTTTTTTCCGAAACTGTAGCGGTGAGCCGTCGTCTCGCTTTTAATTTTTGTTGTATCGAATCTTGCGATTCTGTTTATTGAAAAGAGCTCTAATTTATGTGAATTTGGTGTTGAATTATCGATTGAAAAGAGCGATATTGTTTCGGGGTACGTTCGCGTTTGAGTAGAATTATTATATAACGTTTGATCACGGTATAAAATCTACCCTTTTATTTTCCGTTGTTGTAAATCTAGAATTGCCGAGAGGAATTCAATCTTAAATTTTCTTTATTCGACGAGAGTCCTTAGGTTAAGATTTATTTATAAAATCTGGAAAATTGTTGTGGAGACGGTTAACAAAAGATTAAGAGGATTTTATCTTGTCTGAAAATTTTAATTATATCGAAAAGAAAACATTTTGTAAAACCTGAACTCTCGAGAAGGACGAGACATGTTGTATTCTATTTTTCGGAATCTTCTTCTAATGCCATTTTAATTCATTTAATTAAATTTCTATAATTTGTTTTATTAAATAAATATTTTTGTTATTCCGAATTTTCCCTTAGTGTTGATAATTTATTTTGTATTTGTTTGACTCCGCCCCTCTGCCAAATTGTTTTCCACTACGGCTACGACCGGGTAACCACCTTTATCTATTCTCGATAACTCACAATAAAATTTGTTTAAGAATTTTCTTAAGCTGGCGTCCAAGAGGAATCGAGAGTAGATATATTTTGTGCGACTCTTGGAAAAAGTCGTTACAATATATATATATATATATATATATATATATATATATATATATATATATATATATATATATATTGTGACGACTTTTTCCAACGGTCGCACAAAATATTCCGATCTCGACAATTCCTTGGACGCCAGCCTAAGATGACCTTAGACAAATTTTATTTGAAATTATCGAGAACGAATAAAGGTTTTCCCGGTCGTAGCTGTAGTGTTTAACCAAGTTGGTAGAGGGGCGTGTCTAGGCAAGTTAAGAAAATAATCACACACGAGACACGAAAATCCGGAATTACAATTGAAATTTATTAAATAGCAAAGAACAAGGATGAACATGTTTTTCCGGAAAATAATAATAAAATTTACATTCAATTTTACTGAAGTTTCGATAATCAATCAATCCTCACAATTAATTTTTCGTTAACCGTCAACAAAACAATTTTTATAAAATATTCGGCTTGATCGCCCACGAGACACAATTTCGTAACGCTAAGGATTTCGCCATTAACGCACTTTAAAGATCTGTGACCCGATCGATACCGACAATTATATAACAAAAATTACTAAAACTATGGATCTCGAGATTGGACAAAATTATAATAGAATTCCTCTCGGCAATTCAAATTCATTAAACGACAACGACAAATCGCGAGAGATAAAAATCGCGAGACAAGGCGTAACCAGAATTTTCCAAACGCGTGCGTGCCCCGAAACAATATCGCTCGTTAATCACAAAATTCTCCAAAAAGTTACTCGCGAGTAAATACGATACGATATACGATAAAAACCCAATAAGAGCGAAACGACGGCTCACCACTACAGTTTCCGTAGGACGAGATCCGGAAAAGACCACGAATCTCTCCATCGATATTCTGGCGGCGTCGAATTCTTGATCAGGAACGGCAACGGCCCGAGAAAAGACGTCCTCCGTCATTGCTGCCCAAAACTCGAGTCCTCGATCATTATCGCGAGAGCAAGTACGCGGACCAGGGTCCTAACCCCCCACCCTTAGCCTACTCGCGAGAATCGCAACCGTTTGTTCTAGAATATTCGAGAGTTTTCAAGAACCTTTTCTCGCCGACCTGACCTCAACGTATTATTTTGAATTCCGACGATATGCTGAGCCGATACGTTTGACATTATGCTGAGCGGTAATTTCGATGTTTGGTTGAGCGGTATTTTCGATGTTTCGACACGATGAAATTGTGCCTTCGGCTTATTCCAACGAGAATATGGCGATCTCTAGATGCTGATGGACGCATCCTGAGGTTAGACAGCTGAGGGTGAGGGCATGGAGTTAGCGACCCACGCGTGATGACCTTCAACAGCGAAACTCGAAATTTGAATTTCCCTCTGCTCTCCGACTCGATGACGTTTCGATATCCCCTCTCTGAATCGCCTAAGCCTTCCTTGACTCGAAATTATCGTGGATAACCGCCGCTCGCTCGTACAATAATAAAATTAAATCAAAATAAAATTAATATTCGGTAAATACGCTCGCATTTGGCCCTTCTGGATTTGCTCGAGAGAGATTCTTCGATGCCGAAGAACGCTCCCTTCCCGTGCCGTGCCAAAACTTAATCGTTTAGTGACGTGGGCAAAATTACCACGTCACAATATATATATATATATATATATATATATATATATATATATATATATATTGTAACGGTACGCTTTTTACGTTCCCCGCTACGCGTGAATTCGAGCAACTAAGAATGTTTAGGAGAAGGTATGAAAAGAAGCGTGAGTCAGAGGTTTTGTGTCAAAAAACAAATGATCGTGTTTATTTACAATGTTTTGTCAGTGTACAAAAATAAAAATGCAAATCATTGGTGTTTTCGTGATAAATTAAAGTTTTTCAGATTCGTTCCCTAATTTCAATAAATTTGTCCCATTTAGTTCCTTTATATCATGAAATTTGTCATACTTTTCCAATTTACAGGCTCTTTTCTCTTGTGTCAATAACTTGTCCAATTTACGCTCTTAGCTCCCTAATTTCAACAATCTTGTCCAATTCACAGGCTCCTTTCTCTTGTGTTAATAGCTTGTCCAATTTACGATGTTAGCTCTCCAATTTCAACAAACTTGTCCAATTTATAGGATCCTTTATCCAATTCAATCAATCCGATTTATTCAATGATTCGATATAATTTTATTCTCATCTCTTTCCATGGCTCGATATAATCTTATAGAGATTGATTGATTTTGTTTATGCAACAGTTCTCGCTTCAAGAAAAATATAAATTGTTTTTAATTTGTTTAAATAAAATGAGTTATTTTTACTCCAACAAAAAATAATTAAATGATTTAATGAAAAAGGGTCCTATGCCAAGCATCTTCAGACTGCACGGAATCGCACGGTCCCCTCCCGCTTTAGCATAGGAAAGGAAGGATCAGAATTGAGAATCTGCAGACCCTACGGAATCGCAGAGTCCCCTCCCTCTCAATAATGAAGGATAAGGTTATCACACTAGAAATCTTTGACCTGCACGGAATCGCACCGGTCCCTCCCTTCTTCGTGTGTTCGGATAGGAATCTCACCCTCGAATCTGCAGACTGCACGGAATCGCACAATCCCCTCCCTCTCGGCGTGAAATTTGGAATATTTAGGGTTAAGGATTGTTGGAGCTTGTTTTTTCAGAGTCACTACCTCTGTACTTGAAGCGAGAGCTGATTCAAGAATGAGCTGCCGTTGCTGCTCTGCACGGCCTTTTATACGGATTTAGACAAAGGAATAATGATAATGCTTCGATCTAAAAATAACTTGGACTTTGCTCCCAGGAATAATCTCGAACCAGAGTTCTCTCACTAAATTCACGGATTGGTCAGCCATCTTGTCGCCGCGGCGTGATTGGTTGAGCTTAAGGCTGATTTCCATTGCTCATGTAAGAAATCATAATTTTATAACGGAAATAAATGTTTTTGTTGTTAAAGGTTCGTTTTTATCCTTTTTTAACTGAAATAAATCAAATTTTCTTTTTAAAAATGATAAAGTGACAATTTGTGAACGATGTAGAGCATTATTTCCCTTGGATCCGAACTCTGTTTCGTGATTGGCCATTTCCGTTGGAACCAACGTGCAATTGGACTTTGCATGATTTTACCACCTGGACTCTTGTGAATTTTGTTTTATAATTTAAATTTAACCTTTTTCGTTGTTTTTCAGATAAAAATGAGTCTAACTAATGCTTCAGAACACAAAATAAGAGATTTTTAATGAAAGAACGAACTAGAACTTATTCTACGTGTAGCCTGAGAGTTTTGTCGAGGAGTGTCGCCTCGAGCGGCTGAGCGCAGGCTCGACTGTGCTGGCGCGCATTTCAAATTGTAATAATTGATAGATAAAAAGAAAGAGTGCCGTTTCAATATATATATATATGGGCAGATCCATTACTTTTCGACCGCAGCCTGCGCGCTTGGGTCAGTGATTTGGCTGCCGATTTTTTCTCGAAAAGTAGGTTATAAAAAAAGACGATCCCCCAAATTTGAACTCAATTTAGCAAATTTTGACGGCTGTAGAATTTTTTGAAATTCTTGCAAAGTCAATTTATTAGCCATTTTCACGATTTTTTCATGCGAACTCTATGAAGCTCAAAGACTCGTATGAAGCGGCATTTTTCTTCGTCAATCTTCCACTTTTGAGAAAAAAATAGTATTTCACTCCAAACGAAAATCTGGTTAAGTTAGCACCCTTTTTTTAATTACTTTTTTTTACCAAATTTCCCGTATTTTTTAAAAGCTGCCGGAGCGATAATTTTTCAAGTAGACGACTTTAAGACGGTTTAAATTTTTCATCTAAGTATATTCTATCACTACATATACTAATTTTTATATATTGCCACGTTCCATCGTATACACGGCCTCTCAAAGCTACTTGATTTTTGAAAAATCGCTGTTTTCTAACAGCTGTAACTTTTTTCTACCTCAACGAAATAGCTTGAAATTTTCAGGGAATATGACTTATTCTGTACCCAAACAACACTGAAATTTTTTAGAATGTATTTTAGCTGGTTAGTGAGCTGTGAATTTTCGAAATGTCCCAGTTTCCCGCTTTTTTTCATATTTATGGCACTATCGATGACTTTTTAAATTGCACGGAATAAATTTACTCTCATCTTTTATTAAGATGAGATAAAAACATAAAAAATGTACAAAATTATATGTCAAATTTACATTGTCTCAATCCATTTTTTCCCCAATAAGATGTGTCATCACTTAAAACCGATTCGTACATTATTTTTGTTGACGAAATCATAAGCATTGAAATTATGATAATCATATTGACAGGGATCAATAAACAATATCAATTTTCAATAAAAAGTTCACTGATAAAATAATCAACTCTGAATTGAACATGAATTTTTTTTCTATATTTTATATTTAACAATTATGTTGAAAATATCAATAAGACAGTGTTTAAAAACTGTTTCTGTATTCTCTTTTACTAATTATTTTGTTTAATAAATTATTGAAGCTTTTTCCTGACTTGTCACGTCACCGATTCCAAGCAGAGATTGGCAACTCCTTGGCGGTGTAAGCGCCGTGCAGTTCCTACCTGACCGATATAGTAGTGGCACTCTCTACATCTTAGATCTGACACTAACCGTCTCATGATGTCATCCAGATGAGAACCTTTCGCTGGTATCCTTATCCCTAGTATAAACTGTGGTTTGGAAGTCTACATTTTTTATGTTTTTATCTCATCTTAATAAAAGATGAGAGTAAATTTATTCCGTGCAATTTAAAAAGTCATCGATAGTGCCATAAATATGAAAAAAAGCGGGAAACTGGGACATTTCGAAAATTCACAGCTCACTAACCAGCTAAAATACATTCTAAAAAATTTCAGTGTTGTTTGGGTATAGAATAAGGCATATTCCCTGAAAATTTCAAGCAATTTCGTTGAGGTAGAAAAAAGTTACAACTGTTAGAAAACAGCGATTTTTCAGAAATCAAGTAGCTTTGAGAGGCCGTGTATAAGATGGAACGTGGCAATATATAAAAATTAGTATATGTAGTGATAGAATATACCTAGATGAAAAATTTAAGCCGTCTTAAAGTCGTCTACTTGAAAAATTATCGCTCCGGCAGCTTTTAAAAATACGGGAAATTTGGTAAAAAAAGTAATTAAAAAAAGGGTGCTAACTTAACCAGATTTTCGTTTGGAGTGAAATACTATTTTTTTCTCAAAAGTGGAAGATTGACGAAGAAAAATGCCGCTTCATACGAGTCTTTGAGCTTCATGGAGTTCGCATGAAAAAATCGTGAAAATGGCTAATAAATTGACTTTGCAAGAATTTCAAAAAATTCTACAGCCGTCAAAATTTGCTAAATTGAGTTCAAATTTGGGGGATCGTCTTTTTTATAACCTACTTTTCGAGAAAAAATCGGCAGCCAAATCGCTGACCCAAGCGCGCAGGCTGCGATCGAAAAGTAATGGATCTGCCCATATATTAGGGTGGTTAAAAAAAATCGATATTTTTTTTTCGCGGGCCTCAACGGAAATTGTTAGTACATAATAAAAAACTAATTTTTGCAAAATTTGAATGGTCTCAAAAATTTTTTAGATAGTGCTCAAGCGACTTTTCCATATTTTTTTTCTATTTTTTGTTGAAAATCACGACATGAATTTTCTTTATTCTGCTCTCATAGCGGAAAGTGTTAGTGCTTGATGAAAACGTGATTTGTGCAAAATTTAATCACCCTTAAAAAATTTGAACAGCTGTCTCAAGTAATTTTTCTGCATTTTTTTTCATTTTTTCGATAAAAATGACGAGATAATCAAATTTTTAACTACAAAAATCAATTTTTGTCTTCCTATTAAAACGAGAGTCGTAAATATTTGATGAGACTATTTTCTCAAAACTTTTTACTTCAAAACATTTTTTAAGCTAACTTAAGCGGATTCTTATTTTCTTGTACTTCTAGCTAAAAAGCATGTCGAAAGATAATAATAAATAGAACAATTTGAGAAAGATAATAATAAATAGAACAAAATGGGGGAATTTTTTTTTTTAAGCTGCTTCGATGGGTTGCCATTAATGATATTCCGTCGGGGGAGGCTTCTTTTCGGAAAAGTAACCAAACTGCATTATTACCCTATTTTTTTATTACCATCAAACTCTTAAATTTTCTATCCGAGAGAGTGCACAAAAAGTTATCGGGGAAATAAACAATATTTGGAGGGAAACCGGAATAGAAACGTCTCGACCTGGCGTCAATATTTAAAAAATCACAAAATTGCGCTTGGAGTGGACGGCATTAAAAAAAAAATCATTTACGGGAAAATCCAACTCAAACATTGAATGAAAATGTCTTTCAAAAACAGTTGGATGCATTATTTGACATTGCAAAAAAAAATATTCACAACAGTCTCAAATAAAGACGAAAAGAATTTTTGATTGATCAACAAACAAATCGAAGAGAATCTATATCATGGATTATTAAAGAATCAAAATTGGAAACGGAGGACATGTCAGCAAAAGTTAACAATGAAATTGGTAATAAAAATAAGTCGAATTAATTGGTTAAGAGCAACTATTTTTCAACTGCATCTTCGAAGTAAGCACGTAAGTTTGTAGATACTCGTATGCTATTATCTGGAATACGTGTTTTCAAACACATCTTTTGAAATTGTTCTATTTATTATTATCTTTCGACATGCTTTTTAGCTAGAAGTACAAGAAAATAAGAATCCGCTTAAGTTAGCTTAAAAAATGTTTTGAAGTAAAAAGTTTTGAGAAAATAGTCTCATCAAATATTTACGACTCTCGTTTTAATAGGAAGACAAAAATTGATTTTTGTAGTTAAAAATTTGATTATCTCGTCATTTTTATCGAAAAATTGAAAAAAATGCAGAAAAATTACTTGAGACAGCTGTTCAAATTTTTTAAGAGTGATCAAATTTTGCACAAATCACATTTCATCAAGCACTAACACTTTCCGCTATGAGAGCAGAATAAAAAAAATTCATGTCGTGATTTTCAACAAAAAATAGAAAAAAATATGGAAAAAATATGGAAAAGTCGCTTGAGCACTATCTAAAAAATTTTTTAGACCACTTAAATTTTGCAAAAATTAGTTTTTCATAATGTACTGACAATTTCCGTTGAGGCCCGCGAAAAAAAATATCGATTGTTTTTGAACCACCCTAATATATTGTAACGGACAGCTCGATCAAGTAGTCATTGATCGAGAGGTTTTTGTCAGAGAAAGAAAAGAGGAGTGGCGTGACAGCTCTAAAAGAGAAAAGACGTGTTCGTCGGGGTTAATCTCCCTCAACCATTGCAAATTTGTGTGTGTTTTCTTTTATGCGATAAGTATTCGTAACAACTGGTGTCAGAAGTGGGATATAATATCCAAAAGACCTTTTAAAAACAAATTCAAATCGCTCTGAATTTATGGAAAACATGAGTTCTCGGAAATCACGTCGGAATATTCCTCTAGAAAGTGATTCATACGGCGAACCAGATCGATCAAACTTATTTGAAGAACGTCTTCGTCAAGGTCTAGAAGAAAATCAGCACCAAATAAATGACCAACTCAATTTATTTAAAACATCGATCATCGAAGCTTCAAAGGAAGCAGCCATTGCTACGGCAACACAAATCGCTATTCAAACAGTTAAGGAAGCTGTAACCATGACGATGAGTCAAACTTCACGAGAATCGATTCAAACATTAAGGGAAGAATTTAATTCATTAAAAAATTCTCCAATCAGTAGTAGTTGTCCTCGTAGTACTAATACTTCTCAAAATCCTGTCCGCTGTTTCGTCCGAAAAAAATTATTTGAAACCCGATGTGTTTGACGGGAAAAGCTCGTGGGAGCAATATTTGAAGCAATTCGAAATGATTTCTATTTTCAATCGCTACTCTAATGAGGAAAAAGCTATTGTTTTAGTGTCTTCTCTCCGTGGCTCTGCCAGAACAATCCTCGATACCTTGAGTAACGAAGACCTACAAAATTTTGAAAAAGTCAAGTTTGCTCTCAATTTTAGCTTTGGAACTGAACATTTCGAAAATATCAGCTTCAATGAATTCAATGCAAGGAAACAAAATCAGGAGGAGAGTCTTGCAGCCTTTGCGAGTGAGCTCAAATCCCTGGTTCGATTAGCATTTCCCGAAACAAATGAGATATCGAGAGACAAAATCGCGTGTGCCCGTTTCATTTCTGGAATATCGAGTTTCAGTATTCGAAGGATTCTCAAACTGGAGAATATTTCTTCTCTTCGGGTAGCAGTGGTTCGAGCCAAGGAAATTCAGACTATAAATCTTCTCGAGAAAAACACGTTTTCTTTCTCTAACTCTCGGAACTATTCCTTTTATAATTCCAGATCAACTTCTCACGATTCCTCGTCTCCCTCAAACAAGCATCCTTCCTTTGATAGAACAAACTCCAATAATTTCGAAAACGTTGGAAATCGCCAAGATTCTTCCAAACGATCAGCATTTGAATGCTGGAATTGTGGTCAAGTTGGTCATACCAAACGGGTTTGCAGAGCCCCTATTCATTCTGATAATGTTAAAAGCAAAAAGAGTTCGGAAAACTAGAAGGAGTCGATTCGAGGGGACACGAATCGACTCATCATATTCAAACGAGCAACGTCAATAGACTTTCTTCGAGTTCCGAATTAAAATTGTTTTTACATTTGAAATTAAATGGACATCTCGCGAACAAACCTTGCGTAATGGTCGTTGATACTGGCTCAGATATTACTTTGGCGAATTCTTCTTTTTTTGCGAATTCAATCAATAGTTTGGAGAAGGTCTCAAAGAATTATAAAATCTTTACTGTTTCACAAGAACAATTTCCATTTAAATCTGTTCGTAAAGCACTAATTCGGATTGGAAATATCTCAGTCGAATTAGAAGTCGTTTTTGCTGAAATTGCAGAAGATTGCATACTTGGATTAGATTTCTTATTTAAATCCGGACTGCTCAAAGACTTCAAGATTTTGATGGATAACAAATTCAATCTTGAGAGAAATGAGAAAATTGTCTCTTTTTGCTACAAGGATTTGAGAAACGAGACTCTGAAGATTCCCGAACATCTTATTTCTCTGTTCAAAAACTCGTCAAAACATTTGACCCGAGAACAACTAGTTCAATTTAAACAATCTTTCATTCGTCTCTTTGATATTTTTGCCAAAGATGATAATGATCTGGGTTTCTGTGATTACATCCAACATAAAATCGATACTGGAAACGCCAAACCTTTTAAACTCGCTCCTCGACGTATTCCGATCCATTTCAGAGACAAAGCTTTGAATATTTTAGACAAAATGAAAAATCAAGGAGTCATCGAACCAAGTTTTGGTCCGTATTCTTCTCCTCCCGTTTTCATTCCAAAAAAAGATGGATCTATCCGATTTTGTATCGACTATCGTGTTCTAAACTGTTTAACTAAGAAAGATTCTTATCCTATCCCTCGAATAGACGAAATGTTAGAAGCAGTGTCGGATTCAAATTGGTTTTCAGTCGTAGACTTGAAAAGTGGTTACTGGCAAGTGGAACTGGATCCTCAAGATAAAGAAAAAACAGCTTTTATGCTAGGAAATGATCTTTGGCAATTTAAAGTCCTTCCTTTTGGGCTTTGCAACGCGCCTTCCACTTTTTCTCGTTTGATGAACAGAGTACTCAAAGATCTTGTCGGGAAAATTTGTTTAGTCTACATTGATGATATCATCATCTTCAGTAAAACTTTCGAACAACATCTTGAAAATTCAGAACTCGTTTTTGAGAGACTCCGCAAAGCTCATCTCAAGGTCAACCCTCAAAAGTGTCTTTTGAATCACCAAGAAGTCACATATTTGGGATATATTATTTCGGGTTCAGGAATTAAAACAAGTCCAGAAAAGACGGATTCCATTGTCAATTGGCCTCTCCCGTTGAACAAAACGGAACTTAAAAGCTTTCTGGGCCTTTGCTCTTACTACAGAAAATTTGTCTACAATTTCGCTTCAATTGCGAAACCTTTGCATAAATTAACTGAAGAAAAGAGTCCTTTTATTTGGGATGAAGAAGCCTCGAAGTCCTTCAAGAATCTCCAAAAAGCTTTATCTACGCCACCAATTTTGGTTTTCCCTTCGTATGACGTCCCCTTCATTCTTGACACCGACGCCTCAAATAATGGAATCGGAGCCGTTTTATCTCAAATTCCTAATTCCGTTGTAATTTAGGACATTTTCCTCGAACTTTATGGGGGTGATAAAGCCAGACTTTTTGTCCAATTTTGAAAGATAGCATATGTGACTTCAAATCAAACTTATACTTGATTTTGTCACTCTTCAAAGTAAAACGTCTTCTTACAGTTTCATGAATCGAGATAAGTTTTTCTTGAAGGTCATTTACAAAATCTGGAACCGTTTGAGCGGAACGATTTATTCCAGAGGGATTTCCACGGAGCAGATCGAGTGGAAGTCTCAATTCTCTTCCCATCATCATCATGGCTGGGGAAAATTCAGTGGTCTCGTGTTTGGAGGAGCGGTATGCCAATAAGAAGAGGGGGATCCATTTGTCCCAGTCTCGTTGATTATCGTTAACAAATTTCGATAGATATTGTAAAATAGTTCTATTTAGTCTCTCAACCAGACCATTTGATTGAGGGTGTAAGGATGTAGTCCTGGTTTTCAAAATTCCCAACATAGACAATGTTTCCTTGAAAACGTTTGACTCAAAATTTCTTCCTTGATCTGAGTGGATTTCAAGAGGGATACCGAACCGAGAAATTATTTGAGAAACTAATGTTTCCGCAACGGTTTTCGCTTGGAAGTTGGGCAGGGGAAAAGCTTCGGGCCACCTTGTAAAATAATCCGAAACAACAAGAAGGTATTTATTTCCTAGAGACGATTTTGGTAGAGGGCCTAGGATATCCAAAGCTATCCTCTCGAAGGGACATCCGACATTATAAAGTTGAAGTTCTCCTTTAGTAGTCAACCGTGGCCCCTTTTTAGAAAAACAAATTGTACATTTTTTGCACCATTGTTCAACATCAAACTTGTAATAAGCCCAATAAAACTGTTGGCGAATTTTCGAGAGAGTTTTGTTTACTCCAAACTGACCGCCATAGGGAGAATTGTGACTTTCTAAAAGCACTCGAGAAATCATCTTCTTGGGGACGATTAGTTGTGAGATCGTTTTATTCATATTAGGGGATTCCCATAGCTTGACAAGAAGATCGTTTTCAAGACAAATAGAATCCCAATATGAAAGATAAATTTTTAAAGAAGAATCTAGATGTGAAATTTCCGACCAGTTAGGACGACGATTTTCTTTCTTGTACTTTATCAATAACTTGATCGTTTCGTCCTCTCCTTGTAGATCTTTCCAATTAATATTATCTTCGGTTCGAAAAATAAGACGACGAACCGAAATTTCTAATTCTGATTCCTTGAAGTCCAGTTTATCACAAGTTTTGCATGATTCTTCCGAACAAGGTCGTCTAGATAAACTGTCTGCGTTTAAATGGCTCACACCAGGGCGATGGATAATTTCAAAATCATACTGGAATAAAATCTCGAGCCATCGAGCTACCTGGCCTTCTGGATTTTTAAAAGATAAAAGCCATTGTAAAGAAGCGTGATCTGTTCGTATTAGAAACTTTCGGCCTATCAGATAGTGACGGAAATGTTCGACAGACCGAACTACGGCGAGTAACTCCCTCCGAGTGACGCAATAATTCTTCTCCGCTTTATTGAAAACTTTACTGAAATAACAGATTACTTTTTCCTTTCCGAGTTGAATTTGAGATAAAACGGCTCCGATTCCATTATTTGAGGCGTCGGTGTCAAGAATGAAGGGGACGTCATACGAAGGGAAAACCGAAATTGGTGGCGTAGATAAAGCTTTTTGGAGATTCTTGAAGGACTTCGAGAATCTATCAAAGGAAGGATGCTTGTTTGAGGGAGACGAGGAATCGTGAGAAGTTGATCTGGAATTATAAAAGGAATAGTTCCGAGAGTTAGAGAAAGAAAACGTGTTTTTCTCGAGAAGATTTATAGTCTGAATTTCCTTGGCTCGAACCACTGCTACCCGAAGAGAAGAAATATTCTCCAGTCTGAGAATCCTTCGAATACTGAAACTCGATATTCCAGAAATGAAACGGGCACACGCGATTTTGTCTCTCGATATCTCATTTGTTTCGGGAAAGGCTAATCGAACCAGGGATTTGAGCTCACTCGCAAAGGCTGCAAGACTCTCCTCCTGATTTTGTTTCCTTGCATTGAATTCATTGAAGCTGATATTTTCGAAATGTTCAGTTCCAAAGCTAAAATTGAGAGCAAACTTGACTTTTTCAAAATTTTGTACGTCTTCGTTACTCAAGGTATCGAGGATTGTTCTGGCAGAGCCACGGAGAGAAGACACTAAAACAATAGCTTTTTCCTCATTAGAGTAGCGATTGAAAATAGAAATCATTTCGAATTGCTTCAAATATTGCTCCCACGAGCTTTTCCCGTCAAACACATCGGGTTTCAAATAATTTTTTTCGGACGAAACAGCGGACAGGATTTTGAGAAGTATTAGTACTACGAGGACAACTACTACTGATTGGAGAATTTTTTAATGAATTAAATTCTTCCCTTAATGTTCGAATCGATTCTCGTGAAGTTTGACTCATCGTCATGGTTACAGCTTCCTTAGCTGTTTGAATAGCGATTTGTGTTGCCGTAGCAATGGCTGCTTCCTTTGAAGCTTCGATGATCGATGTTTTAAATAAATTGAGTTGGTCATTTATTTGGTGCTGATTTTCTTCTAGACCTTGACGAAGACGTTCTTCAAATAAGTTTGATCGATCTGGTTCGCCGTATGAATCACTTTCTAGAGGAATATTCCGACGTGATTTCCGAGAACTCATGTTTTCCATAAATTCAGAGCGATTTGAATTTGTTTTTAAAAGGTCTTTTGGATATTATATCCCACTTCTGACACCAGTTGTTACGAATACTTATCGCATAAAAGAAAACACACACAAATTTGCAATGGTTGAGGGAGATTAACCCCGACGAACACGTCTTTTCTCTTTTAGAGCTGTCACGCCACTCCTCTTTTCTTTCTCTGACAAAAACCTCTCGATCAATGACTACTTGAATATATTGAAATATCACTCCCTTTATTTTGCGTAAAATGTCGCATTTGAACTTCGCGCCAAGCCAGCTCGCACTCAGCCACTTGACGCGACTCTCCGCGGTTAGGCGTGGAAGCTACTTTCTAATAGGAAGTAGTTCTTCTCTTTCTAAAATTTCACACATTTTAGGTTCCGACACTTTAATTAATTCAATTTTTATACGAGACATGACATTCCTAATAAAAACTGATTAAAAATTAAGCTTTAAGACAAAGTTAAGAGAGTCCAGATAGTAATTTTTCATAAAAGTCTAATGGCGTGTTGGATCCAACAGAAATAGCCCGTCACGAGCCGGAGTTTGGATCTAGGGGAAATAAAGATCTGAATTGCTCATAAATTATCAATTTAACATTCATAAGAGGAAAATTTGGTTTATTTGAATTGAAAAAAGTAGAAAAGAAATTCCATTCATTAAAAACATTTATTTTTATTACAAAATCATTATTTTTCACATGAGCCTTAAGCTCAACCAATCACGCCGCGGCGACAAGTTGGCTGACCAATCCGTGAATTTAGTAAGAGAACTCTGGTTCGAGATTATTTCTGGGAGCAAAGTCCAAATTATTTTTAGATCGAATCATTATCATTATTCCTTTGTCAAAATGCGTATAAAAGGCGGTGCGGATCAGCAACTCAAGATTCTCAATTTTGATCCTTCCTTTCCTATGCTAAAGAGGGAGGGGACCGTGCGATTCCGTGCAGTCTGAAGATTCTTGGCATAGGACCCTTATCATTAACCCCTTTTTTGATTTTTGTTGGAGTAAAAATAACTCATTTCATTTAAACAAATTAAAAACAATTTATATTTTTTTTTTGAAGCGAGAACTTTTTCAGTCATTTCAATTTTCCGAACAATAAAATTAATAAATCAATCTTAGTTTAATTGTATCGAGCCACAAAAATTAATTTAGAATTATATAGAATCACAAATTGGATCAGATTGATTGAAGTTCGGAAAAAAAATCGTAAGCATCAAAAGATTCATAATTAAGACGAATTTATTGAAACAAAAGAAATTATTAAACTGGACCAGTTTCTTTACATAAGAGAGCGAAATTTATAAACTGGACAAGTTTCTAGATATAAGAGAACGAAACCACAAAATTGGACAAATTTATTGAAAATAGGCAGAGAATCTCAAAAACACCAACGATTGGCGTCATATTTTTTTGTGTACCTTGACAATACCCTGAATAAACACAATTATTTATATTTTCGACACAAATTCTCAAACTCTCGTTTCTTTTCATGCCTGCTCCTAAACTCTTAGTTGATCGAATTCACGCGTAGCGGGGGACGTAAAAAGCGTACCGTTACAATATATATATATATATATATATATATATATATATATATATATATATATTGTAACGGAACGAGGTCCGGCTACGACGAGACCACACACCCACACATATGAGTGCTCCAACCCAAGCACACACCACATATATCTAACGCTCAGCATCGACGCACACATGCCCGACGCTCGGCGGAGCATGTGAGTGAGAGCCAAGAGAGACAAATAATCCGAGAAACCGGTTCAATCCAGATCTCCCCTCAATGGTCACCGCGCAGACGGGTATATAAGGCGGGCCGAACAACGCAAAATCATCATTCTCTCTTCCATACCCAATTCCGAACTATCCAAGTTCCCAATACCTCCGGCAAAGTATCAGCATTGCGTCTGACGCCAAGCCTTAGGATTCCCAAGATCCTCCAAGTGTGAAGTGACCGTATTGCACGATCGCCGAGCATAGTCCTCACTCCTTATCGTGCCAGCATTGCGATTGGCGCATACGGGGTGTCCTGTTAGCATCACTGGGTATTGTACCAGCACTGCGACTAGCGCATACCCAGCGTCCTAAGGAAAGAGTAACGTGGTCATATGAACGACTGCGAAACACCGTCCTATCTCTCTGGTCAAATCTATAAGTACTAGCATTGCGTCTAGCGCTTATAAGTAAACCCATGAGATAATGTGAGCACGGTCGTTACATACAGACACAAACTCAGATGTTTCCCGGCGGGAAAGGACTCTGCCACTTTTAAAGATTCTCAAGGAACCCAATCTGTTTGTTTTCGTCTCCTGAGCAAGCCCGGCTCATCTCGTTCGAATAACTCTGATTTTGTACTGGCATAGCGTCAAGCGCATTTGAAAATTTATTCAAACCTAACCTAGCTTAAGCAAGCCTTGAGGATACGATTTGACGAGCTTGAGCAACTCGTCTTTGACTAGACCTCGGCATAATTACTAAAACAAATTGTCTTTTCTTTCATCTACAACTTGGCCATTACGGATCGGCGAAACCCGTAAATTTATTAACCAACTTAATTTTTTTTCCTGTACGCAGAGCCCTCTGCCTCGTACATTTGGCCGCATTGGACCGGCAAAGTCCTTACCTTCCATTTTTAAGTCAAATTAATTCATTCATTTATTAACAAGCCGATGATGAAACAGTCCCGGTTATTATAACCCACGAGTGGACCTCTGAGGCTTTAAAAAAAAAAAAAAGGGGAATTTTTTTTTTAGAAATAAATAAATAAACACCTAGTTGAAGTAGGGTCCAGCACCCGTACCTTGTAGTTTAAAGCTATCCACTTTTTAATTGTTTTCGCAAGTAAAATCACGAAACGTAACATTGGCGCCCGAACAGGGACCCTAGCTTCAAACTGGGTAAACGTAGAAAATCAAAAAATTTCTTTTCCCACACAATGACCTCGAATCATGACCCGAATACATCGCGACAAACGACAACGTTATTTTCCAATAACAGCTCGTCCGACATCCCATTTCTTGACCCTCTGAGTGATCTCGCAAATACATCCGGATCACAAGAGAACCCCATTCAAACATCAACACGAAATCCGATTACCGACGATAATTTACAAGGCACTTTGCACCCGGTGGCATCAATCTTAGAACAAATGCACGAGCAAAGATATATAGACTTACGAGCCAACGAAGTCAGATTAAATAACATGAATAACGCAATCACTCGTCGATTAGAAGGAATGGAGCGATATCTCCATGACTCGATTAATACCCTCAAGAAAGAGCTGACGGACTTGACATTGGTACTAAACGACACACAAAGATCTACGAGTACCGAAAATCCATACACAACGGGAAGAAAAGGTCAACAAGAAGCAGAAATGCCAGGGAGCAACCGATGGGAAGAAATGACAGCAGGAAACGAACGAAACCCACGACAAACACAAGCCCCGGATAACACGTCATGGGGAGCACCAAAACTAATAGCCCCGACGTACAGCGGCAATTTCTCGGAACGACCCATGAGGTTCATTGAAGACTTGAAACAATATAAAGACGCTCTCGGACCAAGATACAATTTCAAAATAATTATTACTCAGAGTCTGACAGGGATAGCGTCGGATTGGTGGAAATTGGTATCAACGGAATGCAACGGTTGGGGAGAATTCAAAGAACGCTTCGAACAACGCTTCTGGAGTGACGATGTCCAATTCGCTGCCAAAGAGAGATTAGAATTCGGTTGGCACAATTCGGAAGGGCGACAGAAAAGACTCGCATATGCCCTCAACGTCATCGGCATGGCACGAGAAATAAAACCACCCCCATCGGAACGAGAAACAATAAACAAATTATCAAGGCATTTGTCAGAAGAAATACGAGATGCGGTCATCACTCGAGGAATAACTCATATCTCTGATTTTTTAGATCTCCTGACGGCATTCGACCAAGCTGGACTAGTGAACAACCAACGGAAACGCGGGGACCAAAAATATAACAATGGAACGAACCAAGAAAGGAATAAAACTCAGAATAACAACGAACAACAAGGAAAAATCAATGGAAATCGTTCCACGAATGATAACCGACCCTGGGAAGGCAAAATTAATCGCAGGGAAAGGGAAAACCAACCGCGAATTCGAACACTGACAGCAGAGGTCAACGTCGAGGAACAACATAACGAAAAAACGGAGGAAGAAACACCGACGGAAAACGAGAATGCGTCACCTCCAGACACATCAAACTAAGTGAGGTGACGTTAGGCTTCGGAGAAGATACCAGGGAGTATTTGTTGAAAGAACAAAATGAGCGCACAAGAAACAAACCAAAATGTCCAACGATAACTATAAAGATCGAGGGATTAACCGTGAGAGCATTAATAGACACTGGCAGTGAGATCAACGCAATATCCGAACAACTGTACAAAAGCCAACTAGACACGTTTAAGAAATGCCCAACACTACCCTTAACTGGAGTAACAGTAACAGGAGCAACAGAGGGTAGAGCAGTCAAGGTGGCCAAACAATTCTATGCCAAAATCGACTTGCGAAAAGTGCATGAAGCAACTACCATACTGGTAGTGCCAAAATTAACTAGCAACTGCATAATTGGAATGGAACTCCTCAATAAAATAAAATCAAAAATTGATCTAGAGACCAATGAACTAATATTCAGACTCCCACATGAGCCCACACAAACCTACCACCTACAGTTCGACCGCCCACCAGAATCCGACAACACCATTCCAAAACAAACACATCGCGTCAAAACTGCATCCATGGAACCGCACGAAATCTCCGAGGAAGAGATCACCGACAAGGTTGCCCAAACAGACTGGAAAAATGAACAACAAAGGAGTAAGTTTCAACAACTATTGAAACGTTATCGAACAATATTCAAAAGGAAACCTGGTCTACTCAAAACATACAACCACGAACTACAAGTAATCAAGAGACGCGGTAGCGGCTCGACGCCAAGTATTAAAAGAAAAAGCCAGCGCGAGGCCTACCGCACTCTTATATACGCGAATATGCCGGTTTTATGACGTCACGGCGTTTTCAAACCGTTCTGACGTACGAACCGTTTGATCAAAAAATCTGAATATTGGTGACGATTTTTTTTCGATTTTTCTCTTTCTATTGCTCTTTGTTGCAAGTAAATCTGTCCAGCCAATCTTGGGATATGATGATTTAGCGACATAAAATCGAACATTCCGGGATACTGTGCTTTTCTTTGGATTCTTAGGATCAGACAGGTATAAGTCGCGCTCGAATGGGCGGGACATACGCCCTTTTAACGATAATCTACATTTCTCTACTGTCCGTCACGCTGCCCACTGAACGAGGCTACCCTCTCTCCTTGCGCGCCGCTGAGTGAGAAAGACAGCGCGATAAACCTCGTCCCCTCTCTCTCGCTTGTATAGCGTGCTTTCTCTTTCCCGCTGTTTCGCGCGCTCTATATATATATATATATGCCGGCCGAAATCGTAAAATTTGGAGCCGCACTAATAATTCGATTGCTCTGCCAAAAAAGTAGATATTCCAATTTTGCAAACAAGGTTTTGAAGAGGGCATATACAGCTTCATTCTGGGTTATTTAAATAGTTTTACGATTTTTTTCGGACCTTGTATACATTTTTGAACATGGTCGTTTTTCACTTTTTTTTCAGTTGTTTAAAATTGGTTTAAATTACATGAATTAAATAATACGCGTAGCATTTCTTCCTGTACTTCCTGTATGCACTAACTATCGAGTCGCTACCGCGTCTCTTGATATGTATACACATGATAAATAAACCACATGTAATAATATAACCACATGTAATAATTAAAATATTAATATATAATATATGATATCGCGTGTCATTGACAATGAGTAAGAGTAAAAAAAAAAAATAGAGCGCAAAGCCGCGCGCGTTTTATCTCTTTCTCATTTGTTTTCAATAAATAATGAATGAAAATATCGTATGTTTTCTGTATCGCGCGCTCTAACACTGTATTATTCTTTATTTTTTACTAAAAAAAAAATGAAGTTTTTGTATAAATTTTTCTACAAATATAAGGATGACATTTATATGTCGATCAGTATAATTTTGGACACGTTTTGTCACCGCTATGTAATTTCGCTGAATGCCAGTCAATCATCTTCGTAGATACTTGAGATGGCTGCTCCCCTGCGAGACCGTCAGCGCGCGTATTTTGTAGTAATATGCGATAAAATGTGAGGGAAACATAATTTTTTAAATTTTCGTCTTGAATTTAAATTTTATTATTAACTCTGTTTAAGTTATATTAATTTGAATATGAGTGAAGTTTCAGTGCAAGTATAGTGATTCCGAAAAAATTGTGCCCTGTCTTCAGTTTTTCCATCAGCTGTCGCTTTTAGTTTTTGACACACCCTTATTGTTTTGTCCTCCCTTTCTGTACCCTGAATTATCATTTTTTTATTCAAATCAAGAGACGCGGTAGCGGCTCAAAGCCAAGTATTAAAAGAAAAAGTCAGCGCGAGCCCTGCCGCACTTTTATATACACGAATATGCCGGTTTAATGACGTCATAGCGTTTTTAAATCGCTCTCACGGACGAACCGTTTGAGTAAAAAATTTGAATATTTGTGACGAATTTTGTTCGATTTTTCTCCTTCTATTGGTCTTTGTTGTAAGTAGATCCGTTTAGGCAATCTTGAGATATGATAATTTAATGAATTAAAATCGAATGTTTCGGGATAATCTGTCTTCCTGGAGACAAACGGGCGTAAGTCACGCTTGAATAGGTGAGACACATGTCCTTTTGAAAAGAATCTTCTACATTTCTCTGCTTTCCGTCACCCAGTCCCGCTGAACGAGGTTTATACCCCCTTTTATCGCGCGCCGCTGAGTGAGAGAGACAGCGCGCGAATCTTCGTCCCCTCTCTCTCGCTCGTAGCGCGCTCGCACTCTTTCTCATTATTGTTATTTCTGTTATTTTAGTTAGTTTAGTATTTTGGTTTCTGTTATTTTTTTTATAAAAAAAACAATTATTTTTTTGAGAAATTTTAAGCATATTTTAAGTGTGATCGTAGGGAAATCATTCGTTGTATATTATTATTATAATTAAAATATCGATTTTTTTTACAATCTATTATCTATAGCTCCTTGAAAACTCGAACAAAGCGAATCGTCTAGGAGGCTAACATTTTTGTTCTGAAATGTACTTTGTTTAAAACTATGTGAAAAATTATTCGAAGTTTACATCACCTACCTTTTTTTATCCTAAGATAAAATAACCTTTTTTCATAGCGCTTGTACTAATTAATTTGTTTCTTCAATGTTTGTACGGAAGCATAATTCAATTAATAAATTTTAAGCGAAGTACAAACATGAGAAAATAGCTAGTTCTATTTTTCGAATTGTTAATTTTAATAAACATTTTTGTTGTTGATTAGACTAATATTTCCCCATGATTATACTAGTCTTGAAATGCATTGAATGAATAATAGTTTCCTATGAAAATTTAACAGCAAAATTAAAAGGGACTATCGCTGCGGGAAAAAACATTTTTTGGTTGTAATTTAAAAATTGATTTACGTAATCTTTAAACAATTGTTAACATATTTTTCAATGAAAGCATCTGTCAAAACGAAAAATTTGACCCACTTATCCATTCGGTTTGTATGATTTTTCAGAGATTAGTGCATGATTAATAGTAAAAAAAATCCACAGTTCAATTATAAAAAATACAACGAACGATTTCCCCATCATCAAAGTTTTTGATGAAAATGGAAGTAGTTTTTGATAAAAATTCAAGAGTAATATCGAAGGGGGTTGACACTATGGAGAAAAACATTTTACGCTTAGAATTTGAAAAATTGTTGTATGTAATACTTTGGAAAGGTATTAAAAATGTACGCCAAATATTAAAAAATTGTAACCTTAGTTGTCAAATGACCACCTTACATCCGGATATTACATTGCAAAAAAATTGATTTTCTTTATAACTATCATTTTCTTTCCATTTCATTGTTAAAACTTGTTTTCCTCGTATAATACTCATTTAGCAGTGTTTGTGCGTCAGTGATGGAAGAAATTACTGTTTAGCTCTGCGATTGGTTTTTGTCATATGAAGGAAGTTACTCAACTTATGTCAAAAAAAATCTGATTAATTATTGTTCCCGAATGAGAATTTTTTTTACCTCTATAGGACAGTTGGTGAGTATGGCCGTTTTTCAAAAAGAAGTGAAATCAATCGCAAAAAACTTTCAAAAAGTAAAAAAAGAACGCCAAGTATTAAAAGACGCGACCTTAGTTATAAAATAACCATTCAATATTTTTTCTGTTATTATATTACAATTTTTACACTTCGAAAAAACCAAACAAAAAATTTGTATACTTAATTTCCAAAAAAAATAAGTAAATATCAACATCCATTTCTCTTCCGTAATACTGAAAATGGTACTTCACCCCAAAAACAATGAACAAACATACTAGAAAAATTTTGGTATTCATTATCGAATAAAAACCTATTTACATGTTTTATTTTGTTTTTGTCTTGATATGTGATGAGTACATAGAAAAAAGATCTAGTTGTAAATTGTTGCCGATGATTGAAAAAAAAATGAAATCATTTCAACGTAGCCAAGAATGGTGAATGAATTACGAGTTTCGGAATGGAATCATGTACATCTTGAAGATTGACCTGCTAGAGGTTTTTGTCACCGCAAGGGCTTCAAAAAAAATTCTGCGGATATAAAGAAAATGTTATTCTGCTTTTAAGCTCGCTAAGCACTAAGAATGTACAACACAATTCCACAGAGAATAATACAAAAAACAATTACATATAAATGCGCAAATACGTGTACAAATGCACGTGTTGTATTTACACGTATGTACCGCACTAATTCACTGCAAATACTACACACAAACTTGGCGTGCATGGTTTTCAAATTACAGCTCGAGAAGACACAGTTGATTAAATACGCTATCCAAATCAATATTCAACCAGTTCTTCTATCAATAGTGAAAGAAGTCCGATCCGTGGATAGAACGGGAGAGTACCGATTAATGATTTGATCAACGAAATACATGACTAGGTTGTACAGATTAGGAATGAAAATGGATGAAAAGGACGAATGGATAATAAAATGAGATGAACTGTAAAGATGGATGAATGAAATGGGTGAACAGTAGATAGTTGAACAGTATATATCGATGAACGAATCGAATAATTGAATCGATGAAATGATGAATGGATGTGATGAATGGAGAGTTGCATTGTACAAATAAAAGAAATGGCAAAATAAGATAAATGGATCGATGAACGGGATGCATTTATGAATGGACTGGCCCACCGGCTAAATAGAATCGATTCATTGATCGATGATTGATTGAGTTCAGTGAATAAAATAATGGATCGAATCGTCAGACGGATAGAAAAAAATGAATGGATGGGATGACGGAATAAGATGTACGCACGGTACTTGAACCGCTTATACGTCTTAATTCTGAACCCATCTATCCGTTCTACCGTATACTCATTTTTTGAACGTACGGACAGACGATTAGATAGGCTACATGAATAGATGGTTAGGATGAACGAAGAAATAAATAGGCGAGTAAATGAATTCATGGGTGGACTTTATGCCATAAGCAAACTGTAGAATTTTCAACACACTTTAAAACATGTAGAAATCGGCTACAACGAATCTATAGTTTGCTTATGGCGTTAAGCACAGAAGACACTCAATGTATGTTTGAATAACACACTTGGTTTTTGCAGTGATTCGAATTCGCTCAATATACAGATGGATGGAGCGTTCCTTCGCCGAGCTGTAATTTGAAAACCATGCACGCCAAGTTTGTGTGTAGTATTTGCAGTGAATTAGTGCGGTACATACGTGTAAATACAACACGTGCATTTGTACACGTATTTGCGCATTTATATGTAATTGTTTTTTGTATTATTCTCTGTGGAATTGTGTTGTACATTCTTAGTGCTTAGCGAGCTTAAAAGCAGAATAACATTTTCTTTATATCCGCAGAATTTTTTTTGAAGCCCTTGAGGTGACAAAAACCTCTAGCAGGTCAATCTTCAAGATGTACATGATTCCATTCCGAAACTCGTAATTCATTCACCATTCTTGGCTACGTTGAAATGATTTCATTTTTTTTTCAATCATCGGCAACAATTTACAACTAGATCTTTTTTCTATGTACTCATCACATATCAAGACAAAAACAAAATAAAACATGTAAATAGGTTTTTATTCGATAATGAATACCAAAATTTTTCTAGTATGTTTGTTCATTGTTTTTGGGGTGAAGTACCATTTTCAGTATTACGGAAGAGAAATGGATGTTGATATTTACTTATTTTTTTTGGAAATTAAGTATAAAAATTTTTTGTTTGGTTTTTTCGAAGTGTAAAAATTGTAATATAATAACAGAAAAAATATTGAATGGTTATTTTATAACTAAGGTCGCGTCTTTTAATACTTGGCGTTCTTTTTTTACTTTTTTAAAGTTTTTTACCTCATACACCGTTCAGAGCGCCTAACTATCCAATACCCTTGGCGAACCGCGATGAGGTAGATGCAGAAATAAAAAAAATGGTCGACCAAGGAATAATACAACGGTCCACAAGTCCGTACAACAACCCAATGGTGGTCGTTGCAAAAAAGGATGGAACAGTCCGCCTGTGCCTAGATGCTCGGAAGATCAATACAATCCTATTACCGGACCATGAAAAAATGGAGACAGTGGAGTCACTATTCCAAGAGTGTACCAACGTGCGATACATGTCTTCACTCGATCTTCGCTCGAGCTTTTGGCAAATACCGCTGTCTCCCGAATCAAGAAAATACACCGCATTCACGTATCGAGGTCACTGCTACGAGTTTCGAGTTACACCATTCGGCTTGAAAACAAGCACCGCAAGCTTAGTGAGAGGTTTGGCACCCGTACTCCAAGGCTTGGGACATACAATCAACTTCGTTGACGATCTGCTGTGCATGTCAAAGACATTCGAGGAACATCTAAAGCACCTGAAAGAAATCTTTACGAGATTAGAAGAGAACGGTCTGACTATAAGTCTAGAAAAATCTGCATTCCTTCGAGAGAAAATCAAGTTTCTTGGCCACATGTTAACCACAGAAGGTATTCAGCCCGACCCCGAAAAAATAGCGGCAATACACGACTTCCCTACACCCAAGAACATTAAACAACTACGCGGATTTCTCGGTCTAATCAACTATTATACCAAATTCACCAAAGAACACAGCGAAGCGACGGTTCCTCTACTCACATTAACCCGAAAAAACCAAACCTGGAGGTGGACCGAGATAGAAGAACGAGCATTTCAAGATATCAAAACGAAATTTATTGATAGCGTGATTTTGGAATACCCCGATCGAAAAAAACCCTATTTTTTACAGACGGATGCAAGTGAATATGCGCTTGCAGCCGTCCTATTCCAGAAAAATGACACAGGAGAACACCGCGTCCTGCAATTCGCCAGCAGAACAATGAAAGGCGCGGAATTGGGATACGGAAGAACGGAAAAGGAACTACTCGTGATAATATGGGCCCTACAAAAATTCCGATCTTATCTTCTTGGAGCACAAATATACGTCATAACACACCACGCCGCACTCACGTTCTTACGAGAATGTAAATTATCACATGCCCGTCTGACTAGATGGTCACTAGCTATACAAGATTACAATCTCCGAATCGAACATTGTACTGGTAAACAAAACACCGTCGCCGACGTACTAAGCCGACCCGGAACCAATACAAAAAATCAACACTTGGTGATCGCAGAGCTCGCTCGGACGATATCCCCCGAATTTGCAGAACTACTCCGGCAATTAAACGCCCTTCAAAATAAAGATGAGAAGATCAATGAAATAAAAAATCAATGCAAGAAACAGGGAGGGCCCATAGAATATGTCCTCCGACAAGAAACTTTGTATAAAATAATCAACGACCAATATCGAGCGGTCATACCTACAAAATTGGCTCCCAAATTCATACAAGAATGCCACGAAGTATATGGTCACGCCGGAGCTAGAAAGTGCTATCTCATATTACGAGAGGACTTCACTTGTCCACACTTATACAAACTGACGAGGCAGACTCTTCAAAAGTGCATAATATGCCAGAAATCAAAAATATACACACCCGGGGTATTTGCCGAAATGAAAAGCATTCTACCGAATAATCCTAGCGAGATAATATCCATAGATTACTATGGACCGCTACCTACGGCAAAACAAGGCAAAAAATTTTTACTTGCCATAATCGACGTATTCTCTAAATTAACAACCCTATATGCGTTAAGAAAAGCGACCACAAGCGCAACCCTCAAGTGCATATTCCAAGATTATATCCCAAAATACGGCAAGCCACAAGCTATACTCTCCGATCAGGGAACGCAGTTTACCGCGAAAAAATGGGCAGACACGCTTAAAGAACAAAATATCCGTAGAATCTTAACAGCCATACGACACCCCCAAGCCAATCCGGTGGAACGCACAAATCGGGAGCTATCACGCTTCTTCAGAACATTCTTAAAAACACAGCATCACAGATGGATAGACTGGCTCAAACCAATAGAGGGATGCATCAACGAAAGCCATCATGAAACGACCGGGAAAATCCCTTGGGAATTACACTTCGCCACCAAGCCGCAAAAACCATGGCACGAACTAATAAATAAACCACCAGAACAAAAGGAAGAAAGGGAAAGTCTTATACTATCGGCACGAGAGAATATGCGAAACAAACGGGGGAAGCAGATGAAAAAATTCAACGAGTCACATAAACTTACGGAATTTAAACTAGGCGATCTCGTCTTAGCAAAAGCCTTGAACGTCTCGAACCCAGCTACCAAAACATTGGCTAAATTCCTACCTATATACGAAGGCCCGTACGAAGTTAAAAGCAAAATAAACAACACGTCCTACGTAATAAAATTCATCGACAACGGAAAGGAAAGAGGATTATTTCACGCACAAGACCTACGGCCGTTCTACAAGTAATAATAAATCAAACAATGAACAGTACAGACCGGGGAGGAATCACACTAATCCCAAAACATAAACACCGCACATGAAACATGAAGGAGACGACAGGTAAGGGAACATGCGAGGGCATAATACCTAAATTGGCAACAAACGCAATCCCGAAACCAGTCTTACTCGAAAATTGATAGGATGAAGTCGACAAGCCACAAAGAGACACAAGTCTGGGAATGGGACGACGGAGAATACAGCAACGGAACCCACGAAATAGCACCGCGACCATATGTACGGGAGGCCATAAAAAACCCGAACAGGGCCCCATACAAACAACAACGAAAATCCAAGCAGTCTCAAGTGGATCCTCGTTACTTCAACTGGCTGGAAGAAGAGGAAAAGGTGAAGCGCGTAATCGTCGAAATAGCTGGAGGATCGACAACAGGCAACAAGCGCCCAAAATTAATACCGATGAGTTATATCCCGGGAAAACCGCGCATACCATCACGCAGAATACCCCAAAAAGCGATACCACCTATCGGTAAGCGAACCAACGACAACGACAACAACCATCAAGAGTCAAACCGAATAAGGTACACAACGAATCAAAAAAAAAAAAAAAAAGGAGAGTAACTCCGTGATAAATCTAAAATAAGAATGATATTAAGCCAAAACTTATAAATCACTTATAGCACCATGGATCCGGTCATAAACGAGATGACAACTCGGAAGTATTCCCATACACGCGTCCAAACCGGACGCCGCCGACCGCCAATTCCCAGTGGTCCACCCGAAGACGAGTCCATCAAGAACCTCCTACAGGAACTAGACAATCAAATCAATCAAATTAAATGAAAAAAAAAAAAAGGAATGTACATATATAACAAAATAAAATGAAATAAAATAAAATAAAACAAAGAAAATAACAAAACGAAAGAAATAGAAAAACGTCTTTCGAATATTTCATTTCGTCTTGTATTTTGGGGGGACTGTTGTAACGGAACGAAGTCCGACTACGACGAGACCACACACCCACACATATGAGTGCTCCAACCCAAGCACACACCACATATATCTAACGCTCAGCATCGACGCACACATGCCCGACGCTCGGCGGAGCATGTGAGTGAGAGCCAAGAGAGACAAATAATCCGAGAAACCGGTTCAATCCAGATCTCCCCTCAATGGTCACCGCGCAGACGGGTATATAAGGCGGGCCGAACAACGCAAAATCATCATTCTCTCTTCCATACCCAATTCCGAACTATCCAAGTTCCCAATACCTCCGGCAAAGTATCAGCATTGCGTCTGACGCCAAGCCTTAGGATTCCCAAGATCCTCCAAGTGTGAAGTGACCGTATTGCACGATCGCCGAGCATAGTCCTCACTCCTTATCGTGCCAGCATTGCGATTGGCGCATACGGGGTGTCCTGTTAGCATCACTGGGTATTGTACCGGCACTGCGACTAGCGCATACCCGGCGTCCTAAGGAAAGAGTAACGTGGTCATATGAACGACTGCGAAACACCGTCCTATCTCTCTGGTCAAATCTATAAGTACTAGCATTGCGTCTAGCGCTTATAAGTAAACCCATGAGATAATGTGAGCACGGTCGTTACATACAGACACAAACTCAGATGTTTCCCGGCGGGAAAGGACTCTGCCACTTTTAAAGATTCTCAAGGAACCCAATCTGTTTGTTTTCGTCTCCTGAGCAAGCCCGGCTCATCTCGTTCGAATAACTCTGATTTTGTACTGGCATAGCGTCCAGCGCATTTGAAAATTTATTCAAACCTAACCTAGCTTAAGCAAGCCTTGAGGATACGATTTGACGAGCTTGAGCAACTCGTCTTTGACTAGACCTCGGCATAATTACTAAAACAAATTGTCTTTTCTTTCATCTACAACTTGGCCATTACGGATCGGCGAAACCCGTAAATTTATTAACCAACTTAATTTTTTTTCCTGTACGCAGAGCCCTCTGCCTCGTACATTTGGCCGCATTGGACCGGCAAAGTCCTTACCTTCCATTTTTAAGTCAAATTAATTCATTTATTTATTAACAAGCCGATGATGAAACAGCCCCGGTTATTATAACCCACGAGTGGACCTCTGAGGCTTTAAAAAAAAAAAAAAGGGGAATTTTTTTTTTAGAAATAAATAAATAAACACCTAGTTGAAGTAGGGTCCAGCACCCGTACCTTGTAGTTTAAAGCTATCCACTTTTTAATTGTTTTCGCAAGTAAAATCACGAAACGTAACAATATATATATATATATATATATATATATGAGGTATTCCACGTCAAACCGGCGGACTTTTTCCCTGACCCTCGCCGACTTGGGTAATTATTTTTTATATGATTATATGAAGTCTAAAAGACACCCTGAAATTTTTTCAGATTTTTCTGAACAGCCATTTTTGAAAAAAAAATCCAAAAAAAAGCCCCTTTTTAAAAATCTGAAAAAATTCCTAAAAATCGGTGATTATATGCCAAATATTTTAAGCTACCGCCCGTAGTGGAAGTACGATTTTTTCTGTGTTTTCATGAGCTATTAAAGTTGAAAAAATTCTCAAAAAATCAAGAACCACTCATTTCGGGCCAATAGTTGAATATTTTCGTACCCAAAAAATTTTTTGGGATATTTTAGACCAGTACAAGATAAAAAAAATTGAGCTAGGCAAAACGTTGAGGTATTCATTTAATAGTTTTATTCAATTTTATCAAATAGACAAAACTTGTCAATTATATTTGAGTAAATCTTGAAAAAAAATCAATTCATTTTGAGGATCCTATGGGATCGGTGTTCTAATTTTGATTTGATTGTTCGAAAATTGTGACGAAAATTAGTTTTAGGCATCAAAATATTCAACTATTGGGCCGGAGTAAGTGTTTTTCAATATTTTTGGATTTTTTTAACGTTATTAGTCTATTAACACACAGAAAAAATCGTACTTCCACTACGGGCGGTAGCTTAAAATGTTTGGCATATAATAAGTTTTGTCTAGTCTTATCTAATCTATCTTTATTGGTACATTCTCACATATTTTTTTTTAAATTCTTTCTGTTTTTTACGTAAATATTATGTAATTTCATGCGTTATTTATCGTGCATTATTTTATTCGTGTTTTAAGGAAGCACGCATTGTCAACATTGTTCATTCTTCTTGTTCTCCTTCAGTTCCTTTTTTTCTTTTTTTGCAGACGTCGACGTATTATTTAATGTTTCGATGTCACTAAAGTTGATAACGTTCGAGTCCAACGAAATGCAAAAAATAAAAAATCGATTTTCATCTTTTTTATTCTACAAATCTCTTCGGGAGGTAAAAAAAAATGAGAAATGCATAATTTGAAACAGAAATTAAATATGGAAGTCAGTCTTTATGAAGGTTGAAATTTTAAAATCGGCCTATTTTTGGCTGTATGGGCATTTTCATTTTTTTATCCCATGAATCGCTTCGAGAGGTAAAAAAGATGAGAAATGCGTAATTTGAAACAAAAATTCAGTGCGGGACTCACCCGTTATGATAATGGCGAGAACGTCATTACGGGGATAATTCCATGTTTCGCTTATCAAATTACGTTATTGGTTCCATAATTTAGTTAAAGTACTGCTTCCGTCATTTGTCATCTCTATCTTTCTTCTAGCTTCTTTTCAATGTTTCGAAAATAGCCTACTGCTTCAAAATAACGGGAGAACTGTGTAAACATTTTAAATACCAAAAAAATTAATGATTATTTTCCATACACTGTATTGTTCAAACAATGTGTCGAGGTATCTTCAGGACTTGAGGATTGACCGTTGATAGTTGGAAAGCTGCAAAAATGATGGAATTTTTTTAGGTTCAATACGTAAATAATTGTATTCGAAGGCATATTCATAAGTATAATATTTTCAGTGCATAACAAGAAACAATGGCTGACGAACCCGGATGTTCGAACATCCAGATGTCTTCACGTAAGTTATTAAGAGTTATTAAAAATACGTATTATGAGTTGTCGAGAGAAATATAAAGATCTTATTATAAAAACATTTTCTCCGTTTTAATTATTAATAACTTTGAACAATTTCTTATACAGTTATTAATAAATCGTATTTCCGTCCATTAAAAAGATAACAATAAATAAATATTTAATCAATAACGATAGTAGATGAAACAACGGAAATCGCTGCCTCCGATGACGAAGAAGGTTCCAATCATGTGATTGAGGAGCCGGCAGCGTTGAGACTTTTTTTGGATCGATGTGAGAAATACGCCTTTTCGGATGGAAAGTATTATCATATTGACATCGAAAAATCTTTGAAAGAACGAACTGTCGTTGGAGTTTGCCAGTTATGCATCCATCGCAAGGAAATAAGAGGATCATTTAGGGGACCAACGAATTTTCGAACGCATATCGACGTAAAGTGACTGAAACTCTGTGGCTGAAAATATCTCTTTATAATATAAACTGATTATGTTCAAAAATTTTAATATTGAAAATATATTCACAGCGAATGCACAAGTCGTAATTGGTTGCATACGAAAATTACAAAAAAGAGAAGCAAATACAGCCAAAGATTCGGGAGCGAGAGCTCGTGACAATTTGTAAATTTTCGCAAAAAAAATTCGAAGCTAACGTCATGAATTACGTTCTCGAAAGTATGGCACCCTTAAGCACAGTTGAGATGCCAAGCTTTCGACAGATGTTCGATGGCAAGTAAAGTATACATTAAAAAAAAAAATTAAGGCAAGGAATGTTTCAATTAGATAACGGAATTGGATAACGGACTAAAATAGAAATTAGTTCAATTTCAATTTTAAATTAATCGGGTATTCATCGAGTAAAATAGTAATGAGTCCAATTCAAAATTTTATTTTGAAGTATGTTAGAATATTTTACATATTCATCGTTTCTTTTTTAAATTATTTTTCTTTATCTGTATAGATATTAACATCTCGCGAAAAAACACAGGATTAAAGCATTTATCGAGAAACACACTGTGTAGAAGGATTGAGGATTCTTTTTAAGAGAAAATGGCAGAAATTCGAAGCTTTCTCGAAAAAGAAGCCGAATATGTATGTACCACTGCCGATATATGGACGTCCCGAAGTCGTCGATTCCTAGGAGTAACAGTACATTGGGTAAGGCACAATTGAAGTTCATAACGACATTGAAACCCCCCCTGAATCAATTGGTGAAATAAAAAAGTGCAAAATGCCCAAGCAGCCGGTGCTAGAATTTTTTCGAAAATTCAAATCCCTTCAAGGATGGGTTCCGGAAGGTTTTTTCTTTTGCCAATCTCTTTCACACGGTTTTTCGACTTCCTGAGTCCATTGGTGAAATAAAGAAGTGGAGAATGCCCAAACAGCTGGTGCTGGAATTTTTTCAAAAATTCAACCCCTTTGAAGTGCGGAGTCCGGAACGTTTTGTCTTGTGCTATTTTTTTCATGTTTTTTCGACTCCCTGAGTTGATTGGTAAAATAAAAAAATGGTATATGCCCAAATAGCCGGTGCTATAAATTTTTCGAAAATTTAAACCCCACCGAACGAAACCCGGGTGGGTTTCGGAACGTTTTTTTTTTTATTGAAACTTCTCAATCAGCAGCTTTTCAACCTCCTCAAGAGATTCGTATAATAAAAAAGTGGAGAATGAAAAATTGTTTTTTTCGTACATTTTGTTGGATTCCAACGTTGCAAACTTCAGATTCATATAAATGTTTATCTAATTATTTAGAAAATATTCTGCTCAGACTCAGAGATTCTGAAAACATATGAATATGTGGTTGAATTAGATTTTCTGGAGGCAAAAAGGGTCATTTTAGCGATTTGTAGGTGTTTTTTTAAGTTAGAGCTAACACAGGCCCATTGGGTCAATTCTGATGGTGGATTCAGTTTCAGCGCATCAAAATACATAACGGTACATGGGTCTGGACCCCAGATCAAGGTATTTTTTTTGTGAGGCTGTGTTATTAAACAGGACCAGATAGAGATAGAAAAAGATCGAGAGGCTGAAGTCATATTTTTATGTTTTGAAAATTCACGTTGCAGATCGACCCCATAACTTTGGAACGGAAATATTTTGCTATCGCGTGTCGCAGATTCCCTGGGACACATTCAGCAGAAAGGATAGCGGAAGTTCTGTTCGACGTCAATGAATCTTTTGGCTTGGATTTGGAAAAAATTGTCGCAACTGTCACGGATAATGGCTCAAATTTTGCGAAGGCTTTCCGTGAATTTGGCGTGAATCCGCTCGAAAATTTTTTGTTTGGTAAGTCATCATTTTAGTATGGATTTTATTTCCAATTATGGATTGGACTCCCAGAAGAGTATGACCGATGTTCAGCATGTGTTCAAATACCACGGAATTTCAGATAAGAATGTGAATGAGAACGAGGATGAATAATCAGCTACTGAACCCTCCAATTCGACTACCGATAATCCAGAAGAGGCTGATCTTGCAGATGAATACGTGACATATGGTGAGAGTGAGGCGTTCAGGGTATTGCCAAAGCAATTGCGATGTGCTAGTCACACGTTAAATTTGGTAGCATCTGTGGATACAGTGAAAATCATAAAGTCCTCGGATCATCTGTCTTCCAAGAACGAAATCGCGATAGACAAATGTACAGCTCTATGGAATGCACTGCGTTCTTCAAAATCGAAAGAGATTTTTTTAGAACATGTGGGAGTGGCATTGCCTTGTCCGGTGATCACGAGGTGGAATACTTTATATGATGCCTTACAGCGCATTGTTACTCTCAAAGAACGAATCGTTCAGGTATGCCCTAGAATCGGTGTAATAAATGTTTTCAACGATTTTGATTTCCGATATATCGAAGGGTATTTAAGAATCCTTAAACCGATCGCAGAAACGCTCGACCTCCTCCAAGGAGAAACTGTATGCCACTACGGATATCTTCTCCCATCGTTAGTGTCTTTGCGTAGAAAATTGAACGTGTTGCAGATCTCCGAAGAGACCACGCGATTTACACCACTGATTACTGGTGTAATTAAATCGCTGAACGATCGGTTCCAACCGTTCTTCGATCTTGAAGACAAAGTGGCTGGAGCAACAGTTGCAGCTTGTAGCCATCCTCGCTTTAAGACGCGATGGCTCGTTTCCTTTTCTGATTCGAATCGTCGGAAAGTAGACAATTTGTTCTTGCAAGCTGCGGTTGAGGAACATACCAAGGGATTAAACGTGACAGCTGAAGAAAATATCCCTGCTCGACCGAAAGACGATTTCTTTGAGTTCGGAGATGATCTCAAAGAGGTTATGCCCATTGACAGTGGAATGCTACGTGTCGAAATTGCGAAATTTATGTCAAACTCAAGCACTGATTTGGCAATGCTAAAAGAGTACCCTACAGTCAGAAGATTATTTACAAAATATAATACGCCATTGCCATCATCTGCAGCGGTTGAGCGATTGTTCAGCTTCGCAACAATGATGGACTTACCGAAATGGAATCGGTTAACAGATGAACACTTCGAACACAGGATTCCTTTATCCTATAAGGATATATTGATTGATTCAATTGATGATGGGAATATATATATTACATCAGGATGTGATAGCGGCATGAAAGCAAATGCCGCTAAAGCTTCGAGTACCGCAAATGCTCGTCAAGGAGGCATTTTGTAACTGGCATTAAGAGTCGCGGTAGCGACTCGAGACAAGTACATTTACAAGCGAGTGCTACAAGACACTTTTACAGGAAGCAGCACGATTCTACCTGTTTTCAAAAATTGTTTCTTTAATATTTATTAAATAACAGCGTTTTGGAGGACTATCAAGCTCACGTATTTTTTTTTTTTTTTTCTTTCGATCGCGACTAATTAGAACCTTATAGCTTAAAACGTATTGATAATATTAATTTTTTTTTTATCGTTGCTCCGAAAAATTGAGCATTTTTTCGCACACATTTTTGATGCTCAACTGTTTTTTGCGTAGTCGCTGTCTAGTGATACTAGTGATATTGGTGAAAATTCTGGTGACATTCGATCGATCGTGCATATGACAGCTGACCAATATTCTTTCTTAATAGTCGTGAGGTTATAAAGATCGCGGTCAATTTGATATTTTGGTTAGAGTAGCATTTATAGATAGATAGATAGACGAGTAAAGAGTGACTTTTATTATTATGGATAGAAGAGTGATAGTGGGAAAGTAAAGTGTGCTAATAAACTATTGAACAGTGACTAAATAAATAATTTTATTTATTAAACCGAGCCCCTACAATTTTTTTTCCGAAACTAAATTCTACAACGGAATCGAAAACGCTCCCTTTTCTCTTTTACCATAAAATGTTCCTCGAATGCAATAATAAGGTTTATTTAGAGATCATTCTCTTCGTTTTTTTGATAACGAAGAGAATGGTGTATGATAAACTCGTATTCGGTGAATATTTAATATCTTTGTCGTGAGGTTATAAAGATCGCGGTCAGTTTTAACTTTTGTTTAAAGTGACATATATATATATATATATATATATAGAAGAGTGATAGTGCAAAAAAATAAAGTGTAATTTAATAAATAAACGTTTGAACAGTGCCTTAATAAATAATTTTTTTTATTAACCCTAGCCCCAACAATTCATTTTTCCGAACGTAAACTCTAGATAGGAGTCGAAAATAGTGCCTCTTCTCTTTTACCATAAAATGTCCCTTGCATGCAATAATAAAATTTATTTGGAAACCATTCTCTTCATTTTTTATATAACTGAGAGAATGGTGTATGATACCACCTTATATTTGAATCACCCTAAGTTTGAATTATATATGGTTTTAAACTACCCTAGAGTAGTGGAGACCTTAAATACATGAAAATACTATTTGCACTTGCAACCCAAAATGGAATCAAGCGATGCGAAATAATTTTGAGTGAAAAGATATTTGATTTGAGAAAAAAAAATTTCATATGTACTTCACCAATTTTTTTTTTATCTATTGCTCACGAGATATAATTTGCAATCAATAAACATTATAAAAGGAAAACTCGCGTAGTACTTCGGCCAAAATTATTTTTTCCAATCAAACTTTAGCTCACGCAATTTTGTACGTATACTTTTTTGTTTCAAAAGCTCGTTTCGTTATGATTACTTATATTTAAAAACTTTTGGTGCATTCTGATGCAATTGGAGTATTTCTTCGACATCATTTTTTATGGAATATTTTCCGAACCGTTGATCTGTTGGCACGGATGTTTCGGTGCAATGTTTTTTGAAATTTTTTTTACTATATTAAAAAAAAATCACTTTTTTACTTGTTCGTTGTTCTTTTATGCGTCGTATCTTCTCAGAATGACTGTACGTTTTAAGTAATCTAATAATTTTATAAGTATTGATGGTTAATTAGAAGTTTGAATTCATTCGAACACTTCTTAGATTAATATTTCACCTTGCATTGTTAGTCCGAATATAGTCGCGATATACCAGCTCGAAATTCGATCATGTATCCATTTTTAGCTGAAATTATTAAAAAATCGCTTGAGCGACCTCTAAAATTTTTATTCAGGATTCAATTCTTGAGAGGATCACTTTTTGATAAAATGTTACCATATTTTGTTGCAATGCCGAACAAAGTGTCAATTATTTTGCATCACTCAGATACATACATAATATAGACATGTTTAATTGGTAAGCTATGAATTTCATACCTGAGTACGTACACAATATTGACATGTTTAATTAACAAGCTATGAATTTCATACAAAACGTCGACAAATCCTAGCCAAGAACAGCATAAATGCTGTGAAAAAAGCTGATACAAGTACATTTATGCCCCCCAAATAGTCATTCCAGTTAATCCCCCCCACCACCCAGTGCCAAAATACTGTACCCTGCAAAAATTTACAAAAACCCATCTAAGTCGTTCATGCAAAGATCTCCGCACAAAAATCCTTTCTAAAAACCAACTCATCATATAAAATTTTATGGGTAACTGCTCTCATTATCTTATCAAATTAAGTCAAATTGTACAGAGGTGATAATTGAATTCTTGTAATTGTTGTAAGTTCACAAAAAGTTGATAAATAAATAAAGATCTACTAAAGTATATGTGGCCAAGTACGTGGGATTTTATTATGTTTATAAAATCTCCAATTATGTTCATATGCCATTTCTCTAATTAATGCTTTATTACAGCGAATTATTATGCTATGACTTGGAACTACAAGGGCTTTAAAAAAAAAATACAGAATTGCATTAGCCTGCGTGAGCTTGAACGCTGCCACACTCTCATTTGTAATATTTGTAGTACAGTTTTATTGGTAACAAATTGATAAAATTTTACTATCGTACGTAGAGCGGATACGCACAGAGTACTTGTCCGGCCCGAAAATTTTTCATACAATTTGTCACATAAGTCAACATTCATCTACCATACATTTTGGCCTTAAGTATATGGGTCAGTCGGTATCTCGCCACTGTAAGTGCGAGAGAGATAGCTGCAAATTTCGAAAGTGAAATTCTTCGACACGGTTTCACCGATTACAAAAAGGCCCTGTCAGCGGATTTTTGCCATCGTCCCGCGTTCGCTGACAGAGCTTTTTTGTATTCGGTCAAACGGTGTCGAAGAATTTCAATTTCAAAAATTCGAGGTGAGGTTAGGTGACTGATTCATACTCTTAACTAATAAAATAAGCACAGTTAATTTGGAATCACAATATGCGGATTGTTTTATATCCCAAATTATCCTCCTTTCCTTTAACCTATTGTTATCGATGAATCGATGCTCATGTGGAGCATATCTCATGTTATTACACGGCACGTTTATTCCGGTTTTGTAACACCCGGGGGAAAACTGGAGTTACAGAGCGTCTAAACGGTACTGTACACCCGAAATAAGTAATCCGGTACCATTTACACGCACTTTTACACCGGTTTTTACTACAACAGGTTTCACAAAACGAAATAAGCCTGCCATGTAAAAGCGGTCATCAATTGATTGCATTCCAAGGCAGATAAGATTCAAATATGCGTCAGGAGATCCGAATGTTCGGAGTGGTTGAAAAATTTGCCGTGAACAGAAAAGCATATTTTTAGCTGACTAGTCGAAAAATTTTCGGGCCGGACAAGTACTCTGTGCGTATCCGCTCTACGTACGATAGTAAACTTTTATCAATTTGTTACCAATAAAACCGTACTACAAATATTACAAATGAGAGTGTGGCAGCGTTCAAGCTCACGCAGGCTAATGCAATTCTGTTTTTTTTTTAAAGCCCTTGTAGTTCCAAGTCATAGGATAATAATTCGCTGTAATAAACCATTAATTAGAGAAATGGCATATGAACATAATTGGAGATTTTATAAACATAATAAAATCCCACGTACTTGGCCAAATATACTGAGACGAAACACAATACTCGGCCATATAGGGCACTACTCTACCGACACAGTGACGATGAGGTACCGATACCGCTCAAGAGCGTCGCTAGCGCACGGGCACCAATACCGACTCAATCTCTTTTCTAACTTGTAAACATTTCATTGAATCAAATATCCAGCTTTTTTTTGTCAAATTTATAAAAAACATTGTCACGCGAACAAATTGGTGAAGATTTCAGAGCATTTTTCTTTTAGAAAACAAGAAAAATTCAAATAACAAAACCTAGTCACTTCTCGCAGTTCAAATCAAGTTTGCACATGCGCACTGTGAGTTTCGTGTAAGCTGACCAATTACGAGTAATCCACAAAGCCGACCAATCAGCGATTGAAGCCGGGTAGTTTCGGGTTCAAGATTAATTTTAAGGACAAATCAGAAGAAAGGACAAAGTCCATCAAATTGTTATTATGATTTTCTATTGTTTCAACGGGTATAAGAAGGCCGAGCACAGAAGCCTCGAGAGCAGTCTAGCCCCTTACTATGCTAGATTCGCTTACGCAATGACCAGCCGGTCTCGAGCTTGAGCAACTCAGACCCGCTTACGCAATCAATTGACCAAGCAACTACAATACGATATCCTCTCACTGTGGAAAGGGCGGGCTCTATTCGATTTCGTTTGGAGTCAAGATTTTCCCTGTGAGTATCCGATCTAGTTCGGGGGGGGGGGGGGGGGGCGGGACGGTTTGGTTACGCTCCGTCTCAAGATCGCTGATAGATTACCTATAACATTTTTTTCCTACCTCGCCGCACGAGGGCCGGGACGGTTCGGTTACGTTCCGTCTCAAGATTCCGGGTGTTCCCACATGCCGGTAGTTTCCTTTCCGAATTACAATCAAACAAAAAGAAGAAAAGTATAAGATTTTTTTAAATTTATTTTCTTTTTAGAACCCTATTTGAAGAACCGAGTCGAACTCGACCCCATAAAATTATCAGACTTCGTTTTTCTTTTGATTAGATGTATTTCGGAATCAAGAAACTTGCTCAACGCATAAATTGTCGGGCTACAATTAAATTATAATTGCGAGTTTTCTTAATTATTGCGTACAAAATCTAATTGAATTATAATTGCGAAGCTTTCTTAATTATTGCGTACAAAATCTAATTGAATTATAATTGCGAAGTTTCCTTAACTATTGCGTATAAAATCGAATCGAATTATAAATTGCGAAGTTTTCCTAATTATTGCGTATAAGATCGAATTAAATTATAATTGCGAAGTTTCTTAATTATTGCGTATAAAATCGAATTGAATTATAATTGCGAAGTTTTCTCAATTATTGCGTATAAAATCGAATTGAATTATAATTGCGAAGTTTTCCTAATTTTTGCGTATGAGATCAAATCTAAATTGCGACACCTTTTAAATTTTTGCGTGCGAAGTAGAATTGCTTGTTGAATGGTTGGTCAAAAGAAAAATACCGGAAATATGATTGTTTATTCAAAATTAAATACAAGATGAATCAGAATAAAACGCGATTGTTCAAAAAAAAACTCTTTGTTTTGTTCACGATCTCCCCCTAACTGAATAAAAAGGGTTTATTATTTTCCCACTTAATTTTGTTGTGCCTCTGTTATTCTTTCATGCCTGCTCCTTAATTCACTAAGAAGCTCGAATCTACGCGTAACGGAGTGCTCTGGCACTAACGGACCGTTACAATACTTTAGTAGATCTTTATTTATTTATCAACTTTTTGTGAACTTACAACAATTACGAGAATGCAATTATCACCTCTGTACAATTTGACTTAATTTGATAAGATAATGAGAGCAGTTACCCATAAAACTTTGTATGATGAGTTGGTTTTTAGAAAGGATTTTTGTGCGGAGATCTTTGCATGAACGACTTAGAAGGGTATTTGTAAATTTTTGTAGGGAACGGTATTTTGGCACTGGGTGGTGGGGGGGATTAACTGGAATGACTATTTGGGGGGCATAAATGTACTTGTATCAGCTTTTTTCACAGCATTTATGATGTGTTTGGCTCTAATATCACTTTTACAATTTAATTGTTTAATTGTTTACACGTTAATTGTTTAAGCGAGTTGTCACCTTAGTGCATTGCTCCAGTTAAATTCACTTTCAGTTGCTAAGTTGGTCGAGTAATCGCCATGTTTAAAAGCTCTGTTGGTCGAGTTATCGCCAATTTAAGAAGCCTTGTTGGTCGAGTTATCGTCATTCTATACTAATTGAATGCTATTATTGTAATTTTCATGTAAATATTACTTTTCTTAATCAAGCAGTGATAACACATGGACCGTTTGAGCGTATTATTGCTACTTCAATTTTATTTAGAGTTATCATTCCATCAACTTGCTTCATTGGTCGAGTTATCGTCACTTCTAGCAATATTCCCACTTTCACGAGAGTTGTCACAGTCAAGTAATATAAGTAAGAATTCACAAGGACATCATAGTAAAGTATCATCTTGCGATATTATAAAAATAAATATTATTAGTATCGTAAATTATTATTATTTTTGTTGGGTTTGTCTGAAAAACATGCAACTGTACATAAACATGGAAATGTAAATATTATAATAATAAACAAAATGGTTTTTTAAAATCTCGAACCATCATTGTTATTCATCCTTGTATTATTATTGCATTCGTGCATTTCATTAAAAACTCATTTCTTGATACAGGATCTGCTTGACTATTTGCTTTATTTGTGTAAAGATTCGTTTGTACTACGAGGTAGTCAATGAAATCAATTGGAAGAAGACAATGAAAAATATCTACTGGCAATGAAATAGCATCTGGAATATTCGGCCCGCAGTCTTCGGTAAAAGGCACATCATCTTTTGGTTTGCCCCTTTTTTCCATATAATACCTGAGCTTTCTGATTGTTTACATGAAGTATCCCTTTCGGATTCATTATCAACCGCAAAAAAACAGCATAAATGCTGTAAAAGAAAGTTGAGACAAGTAGATTTACTCCCCCCAAATAGTTTGTCCTGTAACAAATCTCAGTTTCGACAAAAATCCTTCACTAAAAATTATGAAAGATATTTTCTCCCAAGAAAACCAACCTTGCAAAAATTCTCTGATTCATATCAAATCTCTCAAAAAATGATAGGAGAACCCCACAAAAATTTTTTCAATAAATTAGAAATTCACAAAAAGTTATAAGAGCCTCTCAAAAATTTATCAATCAAATCATAATTTCACAAAAGATGCCAATTCAAATCTGCCCAAAAATTAAGTCCAAACTTCACAAAAAATTATTAAATAAATAAAAATGATAAAAGCATTAATAGTCAAATACATTAAAACCTATTTTTTTTATTGTATTAGTCATTGCCCAGGGTTCTCCCCTTTTTAGCTTGCCCCCCCCTTTTTCCAAAGACACCCCCCCTGTGCGGATGCAGCCGACTTATCCCCAACTGTATCGCATTTGCCGAGAGCGAAGGGACACTGCAGAAAACCTTGCCGATACAGCCAGTACCTACCTAATTTCCCCGGGTGGCAAAGCGAGCATGCTCAAGCACAGCTACCAGAGGCGCTTAAGAAAGGTACCTTCTCAGCTGAAATGCAATGAGCTAGCCAGTACACGGCTAGGGAGCCACCATCCGCACGTTAAGAACCGTCCACGGGAGGCACCCGGAGCCATACACCGACCGCTCAGGCATCACAGCGAGGTCTGGACATGATTTTTATCAAGGTGGAGTCCAAACCACCCGGGATTACAGTGGAAACACGTGAAAAAAATTTCAATTTTTCATTGGTGTTTTGGTCGGGATTCGAACCCGGGACCCGCGGCATGCGAGCCCGAGCCCTTATCCACTAAACCAAACCTATTAAAATCCAATAAAAACACTTTCAACGAATTGAAAATACAGTTGTTCTATCCAACAAGAATAAGAAAAAAAAATAATTATGAGAAAAAATTTTGATACAAAAAAGATTTTAAACGCAAGAAATTAGATTGAAAAAAAAATTTCGGCCGAAATACTTGGCGAGTTTGTAACCATAAGTGATATATTATGTAAATTAAGCGAAAAAACTCACCAAGTACTTCGACCGAAATTTTTTTTTCAATCTAATTTTTTGGTTTTGAAATTTTTTGTTGTATCCGAATTTTTTTTCATTCTAATTTTTTATTCTTGTTCTTTTTGCGTAGAACAACTGTACTGTAGCACATCCATATTTTTAATTAATTGGAAGATTTTTTATAAGAGGTTAATAGGCTTTAATGTTTTTACTGTTAATGCTTTTATAGTTTTAATTTATTTCTGTAAAGTTTAGACTTCATTTTTGGTCGAATTTGAATTAGCATCTTTTGTGAGATTATGATTTGATCGGTAAATTTTTGTGAGGCTGTCATAACTTTTTGTAAGTTTCTAATTTATTGAGAAAATTTTTGTGGGGTTCTATAATTTTTTGAGAAATTTGATGTGAATGAGAAAATTTTTGCAAGGTTAGTTTTATTGGGAAGAAATCTCTTTTATAACTTTTGTTAGGGTTCACGTTCAGAAGGAGATTTTTTACCGGAACAACTATTTGGGGGGAGTAAATGTACTTGTGTCAACTTCTTTTACAGCATATATGCTGTTTTTTTACGAGGATTTGTTGACTTTTTTGTATGAAATTCATAGCTTGCCAATTAAACATGTATATATTATGTACGTATCTGACGATAAAACTTTGTAATGCAAGATTTTTTGGATCATTAATTACAGACAATGGATTTTCAATATTTAAGCCATAAACATTGTATTTTGTACAGATCGCTGGAGAGTAGCTGTAGGGCAGAGCCGCTCCTCGTGGACGTGGGCGCTACAATCCGTATTATTATAATTACAAGTGAAAGAAAAATGTTTTCAAATAATAAAGCCCCTTGAAAATAATATGTTCCGAAATAGCGAAAAGTAAAAAAAAAAATCATCGATCAAATAGATTGTGATAATTTTCACTTTTTATGTAAATCGAAAAAAAATTTCGGGAAAATTTTCTCTACTCGGTACATTTATCTCGAGTATCGCGAAAAAATTCCTCTGCTCGATACTTTTTTATGAAATATCGCAACATTTCTCGCAACGCGATACTTTTGTATCGAGTATCGCAAAATTTTTCGCTACGCGATATTTGTGTATCGAGTATCGCAAAACTTTTCGCTAGGCGATACTTTTCTATCGAGTATCGCAAAATTTTTCGCTACGCGATACTTTAGTATCGAGTATCGCAAAATTTTTTGCTATGCGATACTTTTGTATCGAGTATCGCAAAATTTTTCGCTACGCGATACTTCTGTATCGAGTATCGCAAAATTTTTCGTTACGCGATAATTTAGTATCGATTATCGCAAAATTTTTCGCTACGCGATACTTTTGTATCGAGTATCGCAAAATTTTTCGCTACGCGATACTTTTGTATCGAGTATCGCAAAATTTTTCGCTACGCGATACTTGTGTATCGAGTATCGCAAAACTTTTCGCTACGCGATACTTTTGTATCGAGTATCGCAAAATTTTTCGCCACGCGATACTTTTGTATCGAGTATCACAAAATTTTACGCTATGCGATATTTTTGTATCGAGTATCGCAAAATTTTTCGTTACGCGATACTGTAGTATCGAGTATCGCAAAATTTTTCGCTACGCGATACTTTTGCATCGAGTATCGCAAAATTTTTCGCTACGCGATACTTTTGTATCAAGTATCGCAAAATTTTTCGCTACGTGATACTTTTGTATCGAGTATCGCAAAATTTTTCGCTACGCGATACTTTTGTATCAAATATCGCAAAATTTTTCGTTACGCGATACTTTAGTATCGAGTATCGCAAAATTTTTCGCTACGCAATACTTTTGTATCGAGTATCGCAAAATTTGTCGCTACGCGATACTTCTGTATCGAGCATCGCAAAATTTTTCGCTACGCGATACTTTAGTATCGAGTATCGCAAAATTTTTTGCTACGCGATACTTTTGTATCGAGTATCGCAAAAATTTTCACTACTCGATACTTTTATATCGAGTATCGACAGCGACGCGATACTTTTGTATCGAGTATCGCAAAAAAAAATCGCTACTCGATGCATTTGTATCGAGTATCGAGTATCGGTCGATACAAATTTTGGACATCTCTGGTTACGACCATTCGGTCAGTTTGACCCAGGGCAAACCACGCTATCTGTACTGGTCGCCGAATAACACGTAGTTACTACCATTGGGTCATTTTGACCCAAGCCGAAAACGTTACTGCCGCTGGTGACCAAGTAACGAGTCGTTACTAGCATTGGGTCAGTTTGATCCAGGGCAAACCACGCTACCCCTACTGGTAGCCGAGTGAAACGTCGTTACTACCATTAGGTCATTTTGACACGAACTGAAACGTTACTGCCGCTGGAGACCAAGTAACGCGTGGTGACTACCATTGGGTAAGTTTGACCCAGGGTAAACCACGCTACCCGTACTGGTCGCTGAATAACACGTCGTTATTATCATTAGGTCATTTTGACCCGAGCTAAAACCGCTACTGCCGCTGGAGACCAAGTATTCCGTGGTTACTACCATTGGGTCAGTTTGACCCAGGGCAAACCACGCTACCCTTGCTGGTAGCCGAGTACCACGTGGTTACTACCATTGGATCATTTTAACCCGAGCCATAACCGTTACTGCCGCTAGTGACCAAGTAACGTGACGTTACTATCATTGGCTCAGTTTGACCCAGGGCAAACCACACTACCCGTACTGGTACCCGAGTAATATGTTGTTACTAACATTGGGTCATTTTGACCCGAGCTGAAACCATTACTACCGCTGGTGACCAAGTAACGCGTGGATACTACTATTGGATCAGTTTGACCCAGGGCAAACATCGCTACCCCTACTGGCAGCCGAGTACCACGTGGTTTCTACCATTGGGTCATTTTGACCCGAGCCATAACCGCTTCTGCCGCTGGTGACCAAGTAACGTGTCGTTACTACCGTTGGATCAGTTTGACCAAGGGCAAACCACGCTACCCGTACTGGTAGCCGAGTAACACGTCGTTACTACCATTGGGCCATTTCGACCCGAGCTGAAACGCTACTACTGCTTGTGACAAAGTAACGCGTGATTACTGCCATTGGGTCAGTTTGACCCAGGGCAAAAACGGTTACCCCTACTGGGGACCGAAGAATCCCCATCAAGTTGTAATGAGTGATGGAAATTTTTTACATTACAAAATGTAATGTTATGAGTGATGGAAATTTATTACATTTCAAAATTCAATTTAATAACTGATGGAAATTTTTTACATTACAAAATTCAATGTAATGAGTGATGGAATTTTTTTACATTACCAAATTCAATGTAATGAGTGATGGATTTTTTTTACATTACAAAATTCAATGCAGTGAGTGATGGATTTTTTTTACATTACAAAATTCAATGTAGTGAGTGATGGAATTTTTTTACATTACAAAATTCAATGTAATGAGTGATGGATTTTTTTTACATTACAAAATTCAATGTAATGAGTGATGGTATTTTTTTTACATTACAAAATTCAATGTAATGAGTGATGGAATTTTTTTACATTACAAAATTCAATGTAATGAGTGATGGAATTTTTTCACATTGCAAAATTCAATGTAATGAGTGATGGAATTTTTTTACATTACAAAATTCAATGTAATCAGTGACGTAATTTTTTTACATTACAAAATTCAATGTAATGAGTGATGAAAATGGTAATGCATTACAAAAAGTAATGCATTACTTGCAACCCTGGTGGTAAAAAATATTACGCTTATTTTAGCTTGTTGATAAAAATGAAGAGATTTTTTTCGAAATTTTTCATTTTTTGATTAATGATAAAATAAAAAAACCAGTTTCACGTATGTTCAGAGAAAACATATCGAATCTATTGTGAAAAAAGTTCACGCATTTTTTCATTCTTATTTTTATTAACAAGGTGGAATCATGATTATTTTTCAACACCATTGAAGAAGTTACTACCATGAAAATAAAAAGTTACAACTATTTCAATATTCTCATTGAATATAGAAAAGTTCAAATAGTATGTTATGGGAATTCCAAAACAATATATTGAACAAAGCGGACAAACTCAGACTAGGATCGTACTCAAGAGAATGAAATGAATTTAGTTATATTAGTCACATTAGCTTTGAGCAAATTTTGATACCATCAAAACCAGAGCGACTGTCGAGGAAAACCTTTGGAATAAAACTTTTTCAATTTATTATGACATAATCAGAGCTAAAAAGTGGAAATACTTAGCACACATATCTCCTCTTCACAAAATGTTCAAAGTCTGTAGATATCGGCTACATTCGAATGATACAAATTTTGATACTATCACAAGAAGAGCATTCGAAGACTTTCTGAAACAACTTTTTAAATTTATTATGCCACAACTAAAGTGGAAAAATGAAAAAAACATGCACTTTAGGCCCAACAAAGTTCAGAAAATTTGGATGTATCTATTGCGATCCGAGGACTGAGATTTTAATCCTATCCAAAAATGAGTAGCTGAAGACTTTTTGTAATAATTTTTTCAATTCATGATGCCACAATCGGAGACAGAAAGTGGAAATACTCAGCATACATGTCACTTCATAAAGTTGTCAAACTTTTTAGGTGCCCGCTGCATCTCAATGATACAAATTTTAATACCATCAGAAAAAGATCACCCGAAGACTTTTTGAAACAACTTTTTGAATTTATTATACCACAACCGAAGCGGAAAATAACAGCATACAAAGGGCCATAAAATGTCTTAAAGTTCAGATGTACCCATTGTGTCACAATGACAGACATTTTTATCCCATCCTTAAATGGGCAAGAAATTACTTTTTATAACAAATTTTTCAATTCATGATGCCGCAGTCAAAGCGAAGAAGTAGAAATACACAGCACACATATTGTCCAATAAAATGATAAAACTTGGAATGAATCCTTGACCTTGGTATGCGTACCAATGAGATCAAAAAAGGGACCGAAAGACACAACCAAACTAAATGAAGAAAAATATGACAACTTATTAAAATAATGATGACACAATAAATCTAATTAGCACACATTCATTTGATTAAACTTTTCGGTTGTTTATTTGAATTCATCAACATATATACAATATTTACGTGTTCTTGCCTTATTTAAGAAATACAATTTCTGATTAAAAAGAAAATTCGAAGTTATAGGTTAACGAACTTATTTTTCTCGCAGCTATGTAACCAAAACATTTATAAATATTTTTGACACACGTATAATTTTATCGTATAAATTCAATGCATAACACTTTTTTTCCACTGAACATCGGAATAATTTAATATACATAAATTCGCATTTGCCGTTTATCAACACTCAGACATTTAAAGTTTTTGACTCTTATATGTATATAACTGAACCTCAAAAAATTGTTTTTCCGAAATTTACACTTATGGTCCACACGTCCTGCACTCAACACTTCCGAAACTAATAGGTTAAAATATTACCGATATTCCGAATGAACTTCGAAATAACTTCAAACTCGCACATCCCGCGATGTGTTCTTGCCTTATTTAAGAAATAAAATTTCTGATTAAAAAGAAAATTCGAAGTTATAGGTTAACAAACTTATTTTTCTCGCAGCTATGTAATCAAAACATTTATAAATATTTTTGACACACGTATAATTTTATCGTATAAATTCAATGCGTAAAACTTTTTTTCCACTGACGAACTCACAGGACGAACAAAGACTGAACGACTCGTGGACGAGACAATTAGACTGATGGGACGGCTCTGCAAGATTTCAATTACGGCGAAAAGAAGAATGTATAGAGCGCGGGAAAGACATCAGCCGCACGCGGCCGCTCTTACCGCATAATACAAAATGACACGGAAGACGCTGACTTACGCAATACAAAATAGCAAAAAGCGCTACTGGAGACAGTTATGCGAAGAGGTAGACAGGGACCCGTGAGGTCCGGGCTACAAGATTGTAACCCAAAGGCTCGGAGCTCGCGGTCTGCCGGAACTCAGAGACGCGACGACCATGAAACGGATTATCGACGGTCTTTTCCCGACTCACCCGACGAGGGAAGAGGTGACGGACGCAGACGACAGACTGGACGTCCCTGTTTTCACTGAGGAGGAGCTTATTAGAGTTACGACCTTACTAAAGATGGGGAAAGCACCGGGACCAGACGGCATACCCGGGGAGATGCTGCGACTGATGGCTCACCTCAGGCCCGGAACACTCCTGGGTATGTATAATCAATATCTCAAGACAGGGACTTTCAGCACACGCTGAAAGACGGCAAGACTGATTCTCCTCAGCAAAGTTAAGGGAGATCCCAATATGTCGTCTTCCTACAGACCATTGTCTCTTGGACACGACTGGCAAAGTATACGAACTGTTACTGAGACCACGACTGACAGACGCGATAAGAGCGGCCGGAGATTTGTCGGAAAGCCAGCACGGTTTTCGCAAAGGGCGATCGACGATAGGGGCAGTCCGCAAGGTCATTGAGACCTTTAGAAAAACGGACAAAGCCTGCCACGTGGCAAGACCCCTAACGATATTGGTGACTCTGGACGTGAGGAATGTCTTCAACTCGGCCGGGTGGGAGGACATCCTGGGGGCGTTGAAAGGCCCCGTTCGGAATCCTTCCTACCTGTACCGGATGTTGGGGAACTACCTCGATGACACACATATCACGTACGAGACGTAAGAAGGACAAGTGACCAGTAGAATCACCGCAGGCATCGCGCAAGGATCGATACTGGTACCAGACCTGTGGAACATGACTTACGACAGCATGCTGAGGCTAGAAATGCCGCGTAACGCATCACTCGTCGCCTACGCCGATGACGTGGGGGTGGTGATTGTGGAACGCAGTGCAAATCTAGCGCAGCTGACACTGAACCAAATCATGAGGAGAGTCGACAAATGGATGACAGGACACGGACTGAGACTAGCACTGAACAAAACAGAATTTGTCATGCTGACCAGACAACGCATTCCGACGATCATACCGATGAAAATCGGGATAGAACAGATAGAGATTAGGGGAGAGGTGAAGTATCTAGAGGTGATCCTGGATACGAAGCTGACCTTCTGGCTTCATATTAAATGGACGGTCAAGAGGACGGCAGTGAAGGTCGCGTCACTTAGCCGCCTAATGGCAAATACACATGGACTGAAACTGGCAATACGGGGACTACTTATGATGACGGACCACTCGATCCTCCTCTACGGCGCAGAGATATGGGCAGACGCGCTCGCTGTCAAGAAATACAGAAAGATGATGACGAACGTACAAACAGGGGGCACTCAGAATAGCGTGCGCCTACAGGAACGTCTCAGCTGAGGCGGTACTGGTGATGACAGGCGTGATTCCTATAGACTTACTGGCTACAGAACGGAAACGAATATACGAATGAGACGAAGCGACCGATAGGAAGAACGTGGCAAGACGTGAAAGGGAGAAGACGCTGACGGACTGGCACGCACGCTCGACCAGTGAAACGAGCGGACGGTGGACAAGATAACTGACACGCGACCTGAGATCGTGGACGGAACGGGGATTTGGGGAGGTAAATTTTTACCTGACCCAGTTCCTCACTGGCCACGGGTACTTTCATAAGTATTTACGGGACATGGGAAAGATACGGACAGCGGACTACAAATATTGCGAACACACAAGAGACGACGCGGAGCATACGTTTTTCGTGTACTCCGCGTCGTCTGAGAAGGAAGAAAGAGGATGGACGCCTGGTACATGAATGAGTGTGAAGACTGACAAGACCATATGAATAGAGATTAAAGTAAGACTAACAACTGGCATGAACGGAACGATGGACAGGACTCCGCGGGGGTGAAGTTATACTTACGTGTTTCCAGCCCGCGGTGAGAGACAGAATCTCGTGGAGGTTTTTAGTCGGTAGGCCAACAGGAAGGGTCCGACATACGGGAGAACTCATGTGCCTCTCCTAAGATGCTTAACACATTTTCCTCGAGAAAAAAAAAATACAAAATAAAGAAAAATAATAATCCAATAGCTGGTAAATATCTGACCCCAGTAATAAGGCTATGCCAGTTCTAACTCTCTTTTCACAGGAGGGTGCCTGGGTCTGGAGGGGGAAGGATCTCCGGGGGAGGGGAATTATCTCAGGGAGCGTGGGAGTGGAGGGGGAAGTGGCGAGATGGAGATGACAATGCAATGGACCTGTTCGAACTTGCGCGGCAATGCTTAGAGAAATGCTGACGCATTGTCACTCTTTCTAAGAAAAGAGAATAAAAAATGATATTTATTACTGGAAGTCTTTACAAATGGTGTTTAAGCATCACACCCCGAATGATAGATTTATGTGTCCTGTTACACATTTTTGTAACCTGCAGAGTCATCATGAAGACATTTTAGTCAAATTCCACAAGAATGCTCATTCATGAGACTTTCTTTGAAAAGTCACCTGCCCTTCCTCCCGATTTTAGCTCTAGTTGTTGGGAATTGCATGAGATTTCTATTTTCTACAATAGTTGCTAGCTACGTGAATGGATGATGGACCACTTTTTTTCATCTCGCACACCTGCCTTCGATAAAAGTAAAAATCTATGAATTTGTATCCCTCTTATTCACCCACACCTCTGGAAAAACGCGTATATAAGGGCATACCATTTTGGGGAAGATCCAGATTTCGTCGAGACGACGTACAAGTTACATTTCGAGTCAAATCGCCTTGAATTTCAACGCATCATGTCTCTTACTGCTGATATTGCTACAGAGCAATTGCTACGTATGCAAGCGTCTCTACTACGGACATTGGAACAATTTTTGGTGTTGGAATACTAATGTGACACGCTCATCGAATCATTGAAGGAACACGTTCGATCCAAGCGGTCACGACTTGCCATCGGATATCACCACTCAGTCAGTTCGCAAATCTTACGTCTCGAATGTTTGAAGCAGACAACACGCCAATGCTTCGTACATACAGGTGAGGGATTGAGTGATCATGAGTTGATATGGCGAGAAATTGACACGGCATTTCAAAATCGCTTGTCAACGGGTGCCGTAATCAATCGTGCTTACATCGATCCACGGAAGTTTCAGCTAGATTCGTATGAACTAGTCGCGAAACAAGTGGCTGGATATATCGAGAAATTTAACAGCATCAAAGTGAACACCGCGTTCAATAGAGAGTTCACCGTGGGCGATAAGCGTGCGAATAAAAGTATCAATACGGGAAATGTTGAACTTTTCACAACATCGGACCTGAGTGAGTGGCATCGAAAGCGCGTCATGGAGCCAATACTAAAATCGCTCGACGAGTTCCAGGATAGTGACAGCGGCTGGACATTAGCAGCAATATCGAATTTAGCCGTGAATATAAACAAGTATAATGCAATGCGTGCGGAATGTCTCATTTCATTGGCGAAACGCGTTCAGTTAAAGAGAGCAGTGGTAAATGTGAAATCGAAGGATAATACGTGCTTTGGATGGGCGATGGTTGCTGCTCTCCATCCAGCAGCAAAAAACAGTGACCGCACATCTTCCTATCCACATTATTCGACGATATTCAATCTCCAAGGTATCAACTTTCCCATGACGTTGGACCAAATTGGGAAATTTGAAAAGTTGAACAATCTTTCAATCAACGTATACACTGAGAAGAAAGACACCATGCTACCGGTTCGCGTTAGCAAGGAGAAAAAAGAGACACACGTGAACTTGCTGTACGTTGAAGACACGGTGGGATGCGGGATTGGATACTTTGCGTGGATTAAGAATCAATCCCGCCTAGTGAATTCGCAACTTAACATCAATGGATACAAAAAATTCATCTGCGATCGGTAAGTATATTTATATTCATGTGCTGTAATTTTATACTTCACAATATATAATAAATCTTTAAATAATGTTGAAAAATGATTATTTTACAGATGCCTGCACTACTTCCAATCCGTCGACAAGCTGCGGTTGCATGAAATGGATTGCGATGTGCTTAATGATTGCGCAGTTCAATTACCAGCCGAGAACGACAAATGGTTGGAATTCACAAATACCAATCGGAAGGAGCGTCTCCCATTCGTGGTCTACGCAGATCTCGAATGCATCCTCGAGAAAACCAGCGCTGAAGAGAGTGAGAAGAACAAGAGCCAACATCATCGTGTCTTCAGCGTTGGATATTACGTCAAGTGCTCCTACGATGATTCGCTGTCGGGATATCACGAACACCGAGGCGAAAACTGTGTGGAATGGTTCGTAGAAGAAATTAAAAAACTGGCATTGCAAATGGAGAAAATTTTATTAACAAACGTTCCAATGAAAAATTTGACTGCACAAGAGTGGAACAAATTTCGGGAGGAAAAAGAGTGTCATATTTGCGAGAAACCTTTTGCCGGGGGTGATGAGCCTGTTCACGATCATTGCTACCTGACAGAGCAATTCAGAGGTTCGGCACATTCAAATTGCAATTTAAACTATCAGAACTCATTTTTCATTCCAATAGTTTTTCATAATTTATCCGGTTATGACGCGCATTTTATAATAAAAGAAGTAGCAACTGCGTTCGAGGGGAAAATCGATTTGCTCCCTATAACAAAAGAAAAGTACATCTCCTTCTCGAAAACTGTTGAAACGTCCAAAGACACGCGGAAAAATATAAAATTACGTTTCATAGACTCATTTAGATTTCTGAACACAAGTCTCGATAAATTAGCATCATTTTTAACTTCAGACAAACTCACAACTTTGAAATCACAGTTTCCCGACGTCGACGATTTTCATCTATTGACACGAAAAGGTGTCTTCCCCTACAAATACATTGACAGTTTTGAAAAGTTAGATGAAACGGAGCTTCCACCGCGGGAAGCATTTTACAGCTCTTTAATGGAGTCAACCATTTCCGAGAAGGAATATACTCATGCTAAAAATGTGTGGGAATGATTTTCAACTCGAACGCTCGGTGAATATAGTGATTTATACTTAAAGGCAGACGTACTATTATTAGCCGATATCTTTGAGAATTTCCGCGATACTTGCCTGAAAAGTTATGGTCTTGACCCTGCGTTTTACTATACTCTCCCCGGATATACCTGGGAAGCCATGATGAAATATACAAAGGTAAAGTTTGAATTGCTCACGGACATCGACATGGTATTATTCGTGGAGAGAGGTATTCGAGGTGGTCTCAGTCAATGCTCCAAAAGGCATGCCCGTGCCAATAATAAGTATATGGACTCATATAATCCATCTATACCATCCTCATACTTGATGTATTATGATGTTAATAATTTGTATGGATGGGCAATGAGTCAGCCGCTGCCGTACGCAGATTTTGAATGGATTGACGATATTGCAAGCATCAATGTCGAATCAGTTCCATTAGATTCTGAAAACGGTTATACATTTGAGGTTGATTTAGAATATCCAGAACACTTGCACGATGCGCATAGTGACTTACCGTTAAGTTCAACGCATGACAAACCTCCGGGCACGCAGCAAGAAAAGCTGCTTACAACGGTGAATGGGAAAAAACGGTATGTCATACACTATCGTGCATTGCAGCAGTGTTTGCAACATGGTTTGAAAATCGCCAAAATACATAGAGTTTTGAAATTCAAGCAATCTTCTTGGCTGCAAACATACATTGATTTGAATACTCAGTTTCGCACACGTGCGAAAAATGATTTTGAAAAAAATCTATTCAAATTGATGAATAATGCAGTTTTCGGAAAAAACTATGGAAGATGTTTGTAGCCACGTACAAGTCAAATTGTTAACGGAATGGGCAGACTGATATGAAGCAGAGGTTATGATCGCAAAATCCAACTTTCACAGTCGAAGTATCTTTGCAGAAAATTTAATCGCTGTAGAGTTGCGAAATCTTCAAGTCAAGTTTAAAAATCGAATATATGTGGGCATGTCGATTTTAGACATCTCCAAAACCTGTCTATATGCATTTCACCATGAATTCATAACTCCAACGTATGAAAATAAGAGTAAAGTCATGTATACAGATACTGATAGTTTAATTTACCATATTGAATGTGACGATGTATATGAGGACATGAAATGCAATCTTGACAAATATGACACTAGTGACTACCCCCATGACAATGTATATGGTATACCGCTTGTCAACAAAAAGGTCCCTGGTCTCATGAAGGATGAGAACAACGGGGCCATAATGACCGAATTTGTTGGACTTAGATTGAAAATGTATGCGACGCCAGTTGAGGGGAAGAAAGATGTTAAAAAAGCGAAAGGTGTAAAGAGAAATGTTGTTGCGAGAACCATAAAATTTGAAAATTATGTGAAGTGTCTCGATGAGCAGATTGAAATGAAGCGTTGCCAATCATCGATTCGATCGACATTACATAATGTCTATACCACAACAGAGACAAAAATCGCTCTAAATTCACACGATGACAAGCGGTATATTATACCTGGAACCATAGACACGTTGCCATGGGGTCATTACAGTATTCCCAAATGTTCGGAAGCAATGGAAACGTAGAGAATTGTAAACCAAGAGCGCGTACGTATGTGTATGAGAGAGAGAGAGAGAGAGAGAGAGAACATTTTTCTTCAATATTTGTACATTTGATATGAAATAAAAAGAATCTTTTTTGTGAAACTCATTGTGTCCATCCTTTTTTTCCTTCTACCTGCTTTCCAGGGCTATGCAGAGACCTGCTTGGATGTGTCGGGAGGATCATAAAAATAAACCAGACTTTTTGTTCGTCTTCTTTATTGTTCACAAATCATCCTTACTTATCCAACTATTATGTGTATTGTCGAAACCTAGCCATTTCACAAGCAACTGACTATCACGCTTCATCAAGACTTTTTCAATGAGATATATGTCGGGATATTTAACTCGAAGTAACTCTTGTTCGTAGAAGCCACCTGCAATGGGCTCATCTTGATGATCTTTAATGTTATATGTAACAGGGCTAGCTTTTCTCACTCCATATATTGTGAAAATTTCCGTTGTCCAGTTTGTCCAACCTTTCTCAAGTACATTCTTAAATTCACTAATGCGTACTTTATCGCCGATTTTAAATTTCGCCAGTTTTCCCACCTCAGTTCTATTGAAAACATCACGTAGTATTTGTTTTTCATTCGTAACATTAACATTTTTCGGCTTCATTTTAATGGTATGATGTATAGTATCATTATATTTAGTAATTAACATATCGAGATTATCGATCCATTTCCAGTTTCCGCGAAAACTGAATTGAATCCACATTTTATTCTTATGTGTACGATTGAAGCGCTCACAAATTGATGCTTTTAAATTGCTATATGTAGAATACAAGTGTATATTATTCTTTTTCATCAAAGCCTTAAAGTCTGTATTATAAAACTCTTTTCCTCGATCGACGTGCAGGTTTTTCGGTATGCGTCCTTTGCTGAGAATTGACTCCATTGCAGCGGTGACATCTTTCCCACTCTTACTCTTCAATGGTTTGGCCCAGGCGAATTTCGAAAATATATCGATGACGGTGAGGAGAAATTTATGCTTGGAGTTGTGTTGTGCATATGCAGACATATCTACAAGATCAGCTTGCCACGTCTCATCCAGGCCACGTATATCCACATGTCGACGTGGATAATTTCGCCGAGCTGGCTTATGCAACTCCTCCACCATAGCACGTTTTTTTCACTCATTATTTCTCCCCCGCAACGCTTTTCATCATAGATTGAAGATAATTGTTTGAAGGCTTTTTCCGCTTCTCACCGATTTTGACATCTTTTAAAAGTCTGACGTCACCGTTGAGATCCTTGATCGCACTTTTCAAATTGTCTATTTCAGCACGGAGGTTGGTGAGATCAACTTTTACACGCTTTTCAAGAGCCGTTATATTCGATTCAAAAAATTGTTTCGTTGAATCACGTAGTAAGACCGTGTTGTGATTAGTCCCACCGATAAACGAACGGAGATTTACAGCATCATCATCTTTTATCGGCGAACCAACATTAACCAGCCGTTTTCCTTCCAAATCATAATCACCGTCTGCTGTAGTCTTAAATCCAGCACCTGGTTTACCGGGAGGATCCGCACCACCTCTATTCAATTGGCGTCCGAACACATCGACGGCCATGTTGTGAATGCGTGAAAAAAAAGAGCTCGCACATGTTAATAAATGATTTTAGCTTCACGTAATTCCTCAATAATTGATATAATCTCGTTGGAATGGGAGGAGTTCCCGGCAGCTTGTGATGCGAGTAGTAGACGAAGACGATCCACTAGTTCATTCGGATCATCCCAATAAACATAGTCGAAGGAGGTATTTTTTCGCGCCACCTTATACGTGGGCATACCACCACTACCTTTATGCCCGCCATTTTGATCCAGTATTTTCGATATATCATTTTTAAATTTATAAGATTTATCATGGCGTATTGCGCCATTACGTTTATAATATTTTCTATGAACATTCGTAGCAATAACAATTTTCGAGTAATCCTCCAAATCGTTTGGTGTTACATATTTCAACTCAGGCTCTTTTTTGAACAACAACTCAACCAAGCCAATACGTTTCGAATACTTTTTGTCTCCAACATGAATATGATCATCGGCGAACTGAATCGGTGAGTTACCGATCATTAATTTATCATTTGCAAGATTTCGTACTCCATACATGACATCCAGTCTTGTTTTTTTATCGCTACGCAGCAGTCCCAGATATTCATGTATTAAAGCATTGGCATCTTCAGATGATTCGTCGTCATCGTCGTCGTCAGCTGAGGGCTCTGCATAGTTATTAGCATCAGCTAAGGACTCTGCATCACCTTCAATTGCTTCATGCCAAATATCATTAGAAGAAATGTCATGGAGCGCGCTGTTTTCTTCATCCTTCTCCTCCTCCTCCCTCTTGATATTCACTTTTTCATCCTTAATTTCGTGCTCAAGATTTTTGTTATATGAAACCAGCTCCTCTAACGGTCCAACGATCGGTTTAAACACATCTTGCATTTTCTGCTGTGTAGTATCGCGACCACTTTTTAACTTTCGATGTTTTCGTCTAATCGCATCACTCGCCTTGGCAAGTTCACACAATACATTCTTTTCTCTCAAAAGTTCTTCGCTCTTCATGTTGACGCAAGCAAGTTAGACTTAATACTGTCCCTCATATCACAATGAGCAATCATTTATTATCAATAGTTAGGAAAGAATCGAATCCTCTTCTATATCTACCGGCATTCAATTCACTGTCCTTGTCAATCGTAATAAATCCATACTTGTCCAACTTCCAACATTTTACACACATGTTTTTGAAGCATGTATAAGTCATATCCGTATTCACATGGTCATTATACACATGTTTAAGGTTCATATCATCCTGTTTAAATAGCACTACAAAATTTGCATTGTCTCTCACGAGATGTTTCGGAATACGAGTGTATGCTTGACAAAGATAAAAACTGTCTACAATCTCATGTCGTCCCATGGAAAAAAACGCTCTCACATTATCCTGTTTTTCACATGCTATATCGTCGAAGATGAATATGGAATTTGGACGGGCATCACTTGATGTGATAACTTGTTCATGCTCATTGAATGGAAAATATTCAACTCCTTCCACCGATCGAAGTAATTGCTCGAGCAGTCTATATTTTGGCTGCTTCAACGATATAGAGTAGAGATATATGTTCTCAAATCCCAAACCATTTGGATGTGTTAGCAGCGTGAGTAAAGCATTAGTTTTTCCACAATTCGATGGACCACAAAACACGGCACGACTACTGTCAGGCAGTATATTCCCATGATGCTTATTTTTCGTTGCATCACCACCACCATTGACAAATTCATCGAAATTTATTATGGGGAGTTGACCACCTTGTTTCTTCGACACCATCTCTCATACGACTGATCGGAAAAATCGTATAAATGCGACTTTATAATGCGAATAATACTCAGTCGAGTTGTAGCCGCCGGTGATGATTGTGCACGATAAACCTGGTAAAGGTTTAGTCAACAGTGTACTCAATAATCTCCCCGTGAAATTACATCTACCTGGCTACCAATATTGCGGACCTGGTACAAAATTGGTTAAACGTCTTGCCCGTGGTGATCCTGGCATAAACCCATTGGACGCTGCTTGCAAAGAGCACGCTATTGCATATTCGAAAAATCGCGATACTCTAGAAGCGAGACATTTAGCGGATAAAGTGTTGGCTGAACAAGCCTGGCAACGTGTAACCTCAAAAGACGCTAGTCTTGGTGAGAGAGCAAATGCTTGGGCTGTGACAAACATTATGAAGGCAAAAAGGAAGTTTGGTTTGGGTATGAAGAGAGTAGTGAGAAAGCCGCAGAAGAGTGTTTGCCTGAAAAAGGTCATCAGTGCTGCGAGGAAAGCGATGATTCATAGTGATGACCCTCGTAAAGTTGTCATGTCAGCATTAAAAGGTGCGCGTGCCAGTGTAAAAGGCGTCAAAGTACGCACACCTCGAATTCTACCTGTCCCGCGAGAAACTGGTGGTTTATTGCCTTTTCTCATACCCCTCTTCGCCGGTCTTAGCGCCATTGGTGCATTGTCTGGTGGAAGTGCGGCAATGGCCAGCGCTGTAAATTCTGCTCAAGCGGCCAAAAAGGAATAGGATGAAAATAAGCGACGTACCCAAACAATTGAGACCATTGCTTTGGGTAAAGGTTTACACTTGAAACCGTACAAGCAGGGTCGGGGTCTTCACATCGGGCCAAAAATCGTATAATTACGCTACCGCATCAACCTCTCACCGACATCGATCTGCTCAAGTATGCGAAAGTCATGAAAATTCGTCATTTTCGAGGGCTTTTCATGCGTGATACTTTACCTGCAAGCGGCCCCCTCAAGCAAGAATTAGCAATCGTGAATTTCGATGAAAATGTGGGCCCTGGAACACACTGGTTTGCATATAAAAAGATTGATAAAAAGTCGTATACTTTGACAGTTTTGGTAATCTCCCACCTCCACCCGAACTCCTGAATTATTTTAATGTTGGTAGCGTTAAATATAATTATAAAAAGTATCAAGAATATGATACAATAATATGTGGACATTTGTTTAAAGTTTTTGTGCGGTGAGTTGAATCGTCGAGCCAAATATGTGCTATATAAATGAGGACTGTAGAGCTATGTGTTTAGATCTTTGCAAGCATCATGGATGATAGTTTAACGATCACCGTATCTGGATCTTCATCTGTTCTCGAGGCGCAATTCCTTCCCCCCATCGAATTATCGCCCGATAAAAATTACACTCTCGGACTTGTTGAGCTGCACACATTTAATGCAATTCCCAATATCGACATTGGCTGCAATGAATTTCATGTTGGAACGCAAGTGTTGACCATACCAACGGGGAGTTATGAAATAGAGGATATTGAAAAATATTTGCAAGCTAAATTGACACGTAAAAACATAAAAATTCAGCTCAAACCGAATAATAATACACTGCGTAGTGAAATCGAATGTAATCAGCCTATTCGTTTCACATCGAACAACTCGATTGGACCTCTGCTAGGCTTCGCATCAGGCCTATTGGAAGCCAATAAAAGATATCTGTCTGATCTGCCGGTATCCATTCTTAAAGTGAACGCCATACGAGTCAAGTGTAACATAACCACCGGCGCATACATCAACGGACGAAAAGTACATACAGTTCACGAATTTTTCCCATCTGTGCCGGCTGGCTACAAAATCATCGAAGTACCATCGAGCGTCATTTATCTACCAATCACGACTCAATCGAATCGACAACATACAACTTCGTATTGTGGATCAAGACGGCGATTTAATAAATTTCCGCGGCGAAGTTATCACCATACGACTTCATATAAAATCTAGATGGGCATAGTCTACAATCGCAATATTAATAAGGCAGCATGGGATTGCGAAACCAGTCGTCGATCAATGCTCAAAGCGCTAACACCGCAAAACCTGCTACTATTGAAGAGTTTGGGTCTCAAGGTTCGTTGAGTTCGCGTGTGAGAAATTATTTACTTTGTACGTTGTGCATCTGTTGCGCGCAATGAAGGAAGAAATCGTAAACATTCAGACACCCATTATCTTCGATGAATCTATCATACATTATGAGGTTCATGCTCATCAACCATACGCATCGTCAACATATAACAACAGTGATGAAATACGTATTTCAATTCACCATCAAGATTTATCAATCCTACCGAGCAAAAGTTCAATTCACATTTGTGGAAAACTGACAAAGGACGATGGTACAGCGTTAAGGGACAACAGCACTGTGACGGCTTCAAAAAATCGATTTTTTGAAAACCATTTTAAGAAATCTAAAATACTTATAAGGTTGAAATGCCGTTGGACCCAGGTCGAAAAAATAATTATTTTCGTTGATATTGAATATTTTGTGGAGCGGTGCAGCGGTCCGCGACGCTCGTGGTCCCGCGCAGCTGGGCGCTGGTGGCGGCGATTCTAAAACGTTTCTGGGCATATCGAATAGCGATCCATACGACGGATTCGAGATAAAAAAAAAAAGTGCATTGAACATGTCCAAAAACGTATGGGGATGCGCCTCCGCGAAATCGTGAAAAAAAAGGATTGTCTGGCAGAGGAAAGCTCACCGGAAAATTGATTGACGAGTTGAGCACATATTACGGCTTGGCTATTCGGAGGAACAGCGATGATGTTGACTAAATGAGGAAGGCAATTTGGGCAACTATCGAACATAAAATGTCCACAGACAGTGAGCCACAACATGACGATTGCCCGGAAGGAGCCGAGTCGTGGTGTTCGTGGCAGCGCGCGGTCGCAAATGGTGATATTCCTAAATATCGCCATAAACCGCCTCTTCCTCAGGAAATATTGGAGGCAATTCAGCCAATCTTCGAAAATTTGAGCAGGGACGATTTGCTGCAGCGTTGTTTCGGCGGCTATACGCAAAACAATAACGAAAGCTACAATAAATCACTTTGGGCAATAGCCCCCAAGTGCCAGTCCGGAAGCAAAAAAATCATTGATATTGCAACTGATATCGCGGTATTAGTGTTCAATGATGGCCTGAGAAGTCTCATGAAAGTACTGGAGACGTTGGGGATAACCATCGGCCCAAATTGTTTCAACTTTTGCGTTGAGACCGACGCAGCGCGGATCCAGCTCGCGGAGCGCTCGCTCACAGACGCTGCAAAAGAAGCGAGAAAAGCCTTAACAAGTTCGAGGGAAGAATCAGAAGACAACGATTTGCTTCTTGAAGGCCAGCTATATGGTGCCGGCATCGCTGATTGAAGGTAAATATTTTTTTTTTTTCAATTTATAACATAAATTAACAAACCTAAAACTTTGAACGCGTTTTTCTCTAAACCACTTTTTTGAGTGCGGCACGCAGCAGAACTCGAGCAATTTTTATCCGATCGACTTCAAATTTTTACTGTATCAATAAAAGTAGATTATCTAGAGAAGTACATAGGATTTTTTCGATATCTCAATAATTATAAAAGTTATAGCCTATTTTCGACGAGAAATTTTGCTCAAAAATCATTCTTTAATTTCAAAGGCGTGCCTATTTTTTAAAAATCAATATTTTTCCAAATCCCTATATACTTCTCTTCAAAATATCATATTATTAACGAAAGTACTCGGTATTTTTTTTCAGATCGACGTTGAAGAGAGTTCTGCTGCGTGCCGCGAACCACTGCGGAGATGACGCGAGAGCTTCCCCAGCGCCACCATGTGGCATGAAAAATGTGAAAAAAATATTTTTTGATACATTAATAAACAAGGAACAAAACCCAAAATTTTTTTTTCGAATATCTCTTTTTTCCCACAAAAAAAAATTCTTGAAAAATGTGAAAAAAATAGGGGGTCACAGTGGTGTTGTCCGTTAAATGCAACGAGTCTCGTCAACAATGCCATATGTCATTCATTCGAAGAAGTGCGCTATGAACTTAATGCAATAGAAATTGATCGTAATAAGAATCCGGGTGTTACGTCTCTCATTAATGGCTATACATATCTTACTCCTGCCAAGAGCTCGATGCTTGAAAACACTGGTTGGCTCGATGTTGAAGAAACAAAACAAATCGTGGATGCAGCGGGTAACTTTGATGCATGCGTACTTTTGAGTATGCTGCTGGGCTTTGCTGAAGATTATCGAAAAATGATGGTGAATGCGAAGCATGAATTGATTTTGACCAGATCGCGCACTGATGGCAATGCCATAATACAAACAGCCGCTGAAAATTATAAGCTCACATTACAGAAAATCGAATGGCTTGTACCATACGTCACCGTGGCCGATCAACGAAAAATTCAACTTTTAAAGTTTATCGCCAAAGACACACCAATTTCCATGAGTTTCCGTACGTGGGAATTGTATGAATATCCATTGTTGCCTGTCACCTCTAAACATGTGTAGTCCGTCAAAACTTTAACACAGCTAGAAAAACCACGATATGTAATTCTTGCATTTCAAACGGGACGAAAAAATAATAAGACAAAGAATGTGAGTTGTTTCGATCATTGCGACGTGACTGATGTGAAACTATACTTAAATTCCCAATGTTATCCATATGGCAACATGAATCTGAATATACAGCAAAATCAGTATGCATTACTCTACGACATGTATACAAACTTTCAATGTATGTACTACAATAAGGAGGCTGAACCATGGCTGAACAAAAAGGAATTTTTACAATATGCTTCTCTCGTTGTGATTGATTGCTCGAAGCAAAATGATTCTCTCAAGTCTGGACCTGTGGATGTACGTCTCGAATTTGAAATGAAAACGAATGTACCTGCGCAGACATGTGCATACTGCCTCATTCTACATGATCGTATTGTAGAGTATAATCCCGTGAGTGGTGGGGTGAAAAAATTGGTATAAAAATGGCTGAAGTGAGCACACTGGGCATCAGTCGAGATGGAGTTTATCGTTGATCTACAATGTTTCAAGGGGCCCATTAACGAGTTTATCCTTAAAGAAATTTCAATTATTCGAGCAGATGTGAAAAACGCTGAACCTCTAACGCTCTTCTTCGAACCACCATACGCATAGGATACGCTACCAGCAAAATATCGAACCATGAATAAATGGTTGCAACGTAATTTCCATGGAATATCATGGGACTATGGTCTTATACCATACGACGCAGCAAAACTTATAATTCAAGCAATTTTACAACAAGCTCGCACCATATTTGTGAAAGGCTGTGAAAAGTCTTCGTGGTTAGCGAGCTTCTTGGATTTGTCAACGGAGATTGTTGATTTGGAGACTCTGGACTGCCCATCGTTGAAGAAATTGTTAAAAACTACATCGAATTGCCCCCACCATACCAACGAATTGAAATTCAACTGTGCAACGATGAATGTAAAAGCTTTGACAAGCTTGTTATATGTATACCATGCCTTATGTAAACGAGGGATCTTTGAATTAAGAAAACATTTTTGAAATGGTTTTTTCTAATTTATTTATACAAAATTTCCTCCTCCTCCTCCTCCTCCTCCTTCACATTACAGAGATTTTTATATATTTTTTTTTTTATTCACGTTGAAATTTCATGAAACTCGACGCCATTCCAATCTCCGCCGATGTATTTCATCCTGAGTTTTCCAGTATGAGCAGCTTCCAATAGTTTTTCGTACGCCTCAGGATCTTGTTCAAATGCCTTGACGACTCGAGGTGGCAGGAAGACGGTGAATTCACTCTGCACTTCCACGACGTATCTTGGACCGTTCTTGGTCTTTGCCGATCGAATATCAGAGATTCCATAGGCACCGTTCACTTCAAGATCTTTCAATTATTTTGTTGGCAGATACTCGGACCGCTTAGTGATGTCGTTGATACCAGAGAACGCCATCGTTGTCGAATGTGAAGGTTTTTTTTGAGAAAAAATTACGACTTGTACGAAGCTTGTAGAGCTGTGAATTGATGCTGATCTCTTCCATGCTCGACTATTTGTACCATCCATCCCTTCCATAAGTCCAATCCCCTTCCACTTCCCGGAAAAATTGGTTCAATCATGTATTATGCAGGCTCATACAGGTTTGAACATGTCGCCACCTGCATCTTTGGCAACTACTTCGTCGAACAATGCACATTCCGCAATACCAGATTCTTTCCCACGCATTTTCCGAAGATCTATTCTTATTCTTTGTTTGCACACCTGCATCCGAGACAAGTTTAAACATGTTCAACGCTCTTGCAACACTCTCTGCAGTTACGACGTTGGGGTACGGGACCATCGATGTGATCTCCCGTCGATGGTGTGTTCCAATGTTCGTAACATCGTCTATATGATATAATCTCACTATCAGATTGATAATATTCTGGTAAACGATCCCACAAATAATCGGTAAATTCACTGAAGTACTGTTTAAATATTGTTGGCGATATAATTCGTAGCTCCTCTGACGTGATTTCTTGCGGATTTTTCGTACGTCGAATTGCATATATATTCACCAATTCTTCCATTTCAAAACACTTTTCACAATCTCGACGTATAGGTCCAACGGCGTCAATATGCGTTTTCTGCCACGGTGGATTAAAATGATCTTCACACTCATGATATGATTGTATTTCACTATCACACTGTAAATGCTCTGGTAAACGATCCCACAATGAAGTTATACAGTGGCTAAAATATTTTAAAAGTAAAGTCTTGGGAATCGATTCGAGTTCATTTTTCGTCAATGTCCAGGGGTCTTTCGACGGATGGATTGCATACAAGCTTGCGCATCTATCCATGTCGGCGTCTACTTTCAGAATAAACATTTAACTCTCAATCTTATAAGTTTATCCACTTTTTCAAACTAAAATTATTTAAAAATAATCATACATCTCTCACACTCACTATACCCCGTATTTCCCCTACCCTCGCCCCACCCATACAGCATCAACGCAAGACTGTATATAACGCAAAAATATGGACTAGCAGGTAGGAGATTTATCTTTTGTTAAAATTCTACCAATGCACCGTTTTAAGCAAACAATGGCTCAATGGAGGTCAGATGTGATCGTCACCTGGTAGTCTTTCCATAAAAAGTGTCCTTTCCATTAAAAGTCTAAGGCATAATTTTTTTTTTTATAACATTACAAAAATGTCACTAGTAAAAAAAACTTTCGCCTGAGATGAAAAGCAAGCGGTCCATCATCCATTCACGTAGCTAGTAACTATTGAAGAAAATAGAAATCTTATGCAATTCCCAACAACTGGAGCTAAAATCGGGGGGAAGGGCAGGTGACTTTTCAAAGAAAGTCTCATGAATGAGCATTCTTGTGGAATTTGACTAAAATGTCTTCATGATGACTCTGCAGGTTACAAAAATGTGTAACAGGACACATAAATCTATCATTTGGGGTGTGATGCTTAAACACCATTTGTAAAGACTTCCAGTAATAAATATCATTTTTTATTTTCTTTTCTTAGAAAGAGTGATAATACGTCAGCATTTCTTTAAGCATTGCCGCATAAGTTCAAACAGGTCCGTTGCATTGTCATCTCCATCTCGCCACTTCCCCCTCCACTCCCCCGCTCCCTGAGATACTTCCCCTCCCCCGGAGATCCTTCCCCCTCCAGACCCAGGCACCCTGCTGTGAAAAGTGAGTTAGAACTGGCATAGCCTTACTACTGACCCCTCACACAGTCACACCTCAAGGCAGCCATCTTGGAACCTCCATGGTAATATACGGGTGAAGCACATAAAGTGCTGCAGAGCAATGGCACTCACACTATTGATCCTATCCAAAAATGTTTCAGACAAAAGTTTCAGTGTTTGAGAAGGTCGTCATACTGGATCACCCTATTTTTTATCGGTGGAGGCGCTGAAGCTACGTCAAGGTCAACTCCACTTTTTTAAATGGAATCATGTATTTTTTTTCGATGACATTATTACCGATTTTAAGACGAATTCAACGACCTACAACACAAGGTCAAAGTATGAAAATCGTGAAGTATGAAAAACATGTGGATGCAACACGATGGTGCACCACCCCATTATGCTCTGTGTTCGAGACAAGCGACGAATGAGATTTTTGGCGAAAAGTAGATAGGACGTGGTGGCCCTGCAGCTTGGCCACCTCGTTCGCCAGATCTAATATCACCAGATTATTTTTTATGGGGCTTTGTCAAAGAACGTGTAATGGCGGTAGCACCTACAACGCCTGATGACATGAAAGAAAGAATACGTCGAGCATGTACCGAAATTACACCACAAATGTTGGCTGAAGTTAGACGGTCTTTTCATCAGCGAATTAACAAATGCTTACAAGTCGAGGGTCATCACTTCGAGCATCTTCTGCAGGTAGACCCAAGCCAAGGTTAGTGGATCCTTTGAAAGTGATTATTCCGATATGTTTCGATTTTTCGACTACGATTTTCATACTTTGACCTTGTGTTGTAGATCGCTGAATTCGTCTTAAAATCGGTAATAATGTCATCGAAAAACAAATACATGGTTCTATTTAAAAAAGTGGAGTTGACCTTGACGTAGCTTCAGTACCTACACTGATAAAAAAAATGGAGTGGTCCAGTATGACGGCCTTCTCGAACACTGAAATTTTTGTCTGAAACATTTTTGGATATGATCAATAGTTTGAGTGCTATTGCTCTGTAACACTTTATGTACCTCACCCTGTACAAACTCTCATACCCTCCTCCTTGACATCATCACCTTGCATAACGTCGATGTTTAACCCTTTGAGGGGCACATTTTTCTGCTCAACGAATTTAAACATTTATCGGTGGTCTTTATGTTTTCGGGGTCGCTGATTACGATTCTGAACTCAAAATTACGAAATTCAAAATGGCGGATCCAATATGGCCACTGTGATAGCCTAACTTTACGATTTTTTGTTCAATTTACAAATAAATAAGTACTCAGGGGTTTTTGGGGTTGCTGATTACGATTCTGAAGTCGATATTACGAAATTAAAAATGGCAGATGCAATGTGACCACTGTAATGGGCTAACTTTGAGAAATGAGTATACGGAGATTTTCGGGGTCGCTGATTACGATTCTGAAATCGAAATTACGAAATTGAAAATGGCGGATCGAATATGGCTACTGTGATCGCCTAACTTTACTATTTTTTGTTGAATTTACAAACAAACAAGTACTCAGGGGGTTTTGGGGTCGCTGATTACGATTTTGAAATTGAAATCACGAAATTCAAAATGGCGGATCCAATATGGCCACTGTAATGGGCTAACCTTGCGTTTTTTGTTCAATTTACAAAGAAATGAGTACACGGAGGTTTTTGAGTCTGCTAATTATGATTTTGGCGCCACAATTACATGAACCAGAAGAGGTTCACTACTGTTATTATTCCTCCCTCTTAACGTGACCCGGAATTAACGACGTGGACGTGGGAAGGAACTAGTTCCAAATGCATTGCCCGAAATACTCAAAATTTTGTTTGAATAAGCCAACTTTTTATAAGAAATATATAATTGAATAAATAATTGCAATTTTACATAAAAAATGTCCACCATATTGGATTTGCCATCTTGAATTTAGAGGACTCGAAAGGATCTCCAAACTTTGATATACGTGATTTCAGCAAGAAATATCCAGTTTGTAAATATTTCGAAAATAAAATCCGCCATATTGGATCTGCCATCTTGAATTTTGAAATTATGATGCCAGATTTATGATCAGGGACCTCGCAAACCCCTATATGCGTGATTTCATCAAGAAATATCCAGTTTGAAAATATTTCGAAAATACGCGCCGTCATATTGGATCCGCCATCTTGAATTTTGAAATTATGATGCCAGATTTGGAATCAGAGACCTCGAAAACCCCGGTATGCGTTAATTCATCAAAAAATATCCAGTTTGTAAATATTTCGAAAATACACGCCGCCATATTGGATCCGCCATCTTGAATTTTGAAATTTAGATGCCAGATTCGTAATCAGGGACCCTAAAAACCTTTGTAAACCAAATTTCAGGTTGATTCAACAAGAACTGCATTCAAACCAACCATTTTTCCCGCACGAATAGTATTTTTTCCGTATTTTTTCAATTTTCGAAAAAAAAAAACAAAAAATCAACTTGCAAAAAATTCTGAAAAAGTATATGTTATGGTATAAGGTACAGAATACGTGTGAACATTTTTTTAAAGCTCCAGGACTTTTTGTTTAGCCACAAACAAATTTATCCTGAAAAATCCGTGTTTTTTGTACTTTAGTTGTTTATAACTAATGGTAAATAAACAATATCCGCACTTTATCATTAAAATCTTATAACTTAGGTCCCTAAGAGTCTAAAAAGTGTTTTTGTTCATAAAAAAAGTGCAAAAATATATCAGGAAAGTGAAAAAAACTGAGACGAAACAGGTGGGACAGCGTATGTCCCTGTGCCCCTCAAAGGGCCGTCATCTTGTGACCCCCCGCTCCCCCATGACAATGTAGGGATCCTCATACCCTCCTCCTTACCGTGACATCATCATCGAATAGTCAAGAAGGTTCTAGTAGCTTCCGGAATTTTTTGACCCTCATTACACCCGCTTTCGCACCGTGTACATGTGAGCAACGTGCGTGGGTGCGTGTGTCCATGTGACAACTAACACGCGTTGATGTAGAAATCCCCTTGTTTCTCTACTGCCCTTGTTGATTATTCATACACGTATGCCTCCCTACTACTAATTGCACGTACTCATACTTTTGTACGCTTTACATCAAGGATGCGCCCTCAATTTCTTACGCACGACCCTGACGGTTTTTCTTGTTTAATTGATTGTTTGGTCTGAAAGTAGTTTAATAAATTGATACATATTCAAATAATGTATACCTTTTATTTTTCATAGAGTGTATCCGGTCCTCGATCCCAGCTGCTACATCAGCTTTTGGCACGTGAGCAGTATTCGAACTCGAATCAATGTGACCACCGGCCATGGCGCCTTCCTGTTGAAACAATCAACAACACGATTATTTAACGTTTGAGGATCATAAATAAGTTATCGGTGGTGAAAAAATAAATAAAGGACACTAAATATTGAAAAGACACACCGTCATGAGATATGTCTATGGCGGATGGTGTAGTCCACATGTTTTCGCGACAGTTCAAGGGTTATATCTAGTTGTGTTCAGAAAAATTGAAGAATTTTTATGATTTTTTTTACTGTGTTAACATCATTTTATGAAAATACACTATACAGTATCAATTATTACACATTTCGAGATACTTATATAAATTTCTTTATGACGAAGTTTTCACTACTGGGGGAAATATGACCTAGCCAAAAACAGCATAAATGCTGTGAAAAAAGCTGAGACCAGTACATTTACGCCCCCCAAATAGTCGTTCCAGTTAATCTCTCCCCGCCCTCACCACCTAGCGCTAAAATACCGATTCCCACAAAAATTTACAAAAACCCGTCTAAAGTCGTTCATGTAAAGATTTCTCCGCACAAAAATCCTTTCTAAAAACCGACTTATCATACAAAGTTTTATGGTTTACCTCTCTCATTATCTTATCAAATCAAGTCAAATTGTACAGAGGTGATAGTTTCTCATTCTCGTAAATGTTGTGAGTTCACAAAAAGTTGATAAATAAAAGAGATCTACTAAAGTATATATGGCCAAGTACGTGGGATTTTATTATGTTTATAAAATCTCCAATTATGTTCATATGCCATTTCTCTAATTAATGCTTTATTGCAACGAATTATTATCCTATGACTTGGCACTACAAGAGCTTTTGAAAAAAAAGTGGGTGTGTGCTTAAGACCACACGACAGAAGTGAAAACTTCATCAAGGCGAGGTTAATAATATGAAATACAACTATTTTTTTTTCGGTCTATATTCATTTACATTTATATTTTCCATTTTACATTTTCGTTCTATATTACATTTAAAATATATATAATTATTATTATTGTGTATACATTATTCTGGTAAATTTCGCTCGGACTGATCATGATTTGTATCGTACTCTAAAAATGAAACAACAGGTTCGTGGTAACTAAAATATTGTTCCATATTTTGTCATGCTTTCGTTTGGATCATTCGACATATCCAAATCTAATGTTGATTTCAAAAAATCCACTAACGGCTTTGATGTGCCTTTTGCAAAATCAACATTGAAATCTCCACTCAAAATCATTGGAAATGCATGAAGGTTTTGTTTGAGAAGAGGAGATCCTGCTTTTGTATAAATAAGTAAATTTTCAGGGATGAATTCGATGATTTTTTTAATGCTTTGATTAAGTGAGATATAGATAGCTACAATTATAATTATTAGTCCGTTTTCTGCTGTACATTTCGCTATACAAATTTCTCCTATTGCTGATACATGAAAGCCACATGAATGCGAATTACGAAGTGCAACATCCATCTGTGATGTGACGATAGTTGACATATCTCTGTTATTTTTTTAATACAGCTACACCTGCAGCTCGACAATCAGGTCTTTTAAATTTAGCAACAAAATGAAAATTTGGGACATCGACGTCTTCTTCATTATTCGTCCAAGTTTCTGATAAAAATAATATTGTGGAACGTTGCATAATACTGTCATCTAGGTCCAAAGCATGTGCCCGTAAACTTTGACAATTTAATGAATATATTGATATGCCATTTCTATTGGAAATGAAATTTGTTAAGATATCAGTCACTGTTTGAAGCCTGTTGAGTGAGAGCCTTTTGAATTCATTTTATAAATCAATGGCGGATGTAGATTTTTTTCGTCCGTGATGGAATGTAGGATTGTTTTTTTTCAGTCACAATACAAAGTCCTTCAATGCGTGTTATTCTTAATAATGCAACATATACCAATTGCTGAGAATGCGTTTTCTCATACTCATAATGTATCATATCATAGTGTATAATGTAATAATGATGATCAGATTTTAGGACATTAAGACGTTTCTTCGCACGATACCTTCTCGAACGTTCCTTTGCCATTGCTCTCTTTCGTTCGGCATTATTTTCTTCAACTTGCTTGTTTTGCATTTCCTCGGTAGGGTCATCCTGCATCAAAGAATTCAGTTGCTGAGATTCAGTGCGCTTCTTTTTACGATATTTCTTCACACGCACATTATACAATTCCCTTTTTCGTCTCAATTTGTCATCAATTTAATTTTCTTCATCCATCTTGTATAACAGAAAAGAATTAAATACTTATATATTCGTATATAATGAGCAATTATTATAAGACAAATGTGCAGTATTATTGTTTTTATTAAATAGGTTTTCTAATAAAATTTCTATATAGGGATGAGTAATTCGTCGAAACACTGTTGAGTGCATCAGAAAATTGAATAGACATACTTGATTTCTTATTTCTTTTATTACTTTTACGATAAATTATAAAAAATATCTATATGTATTTATGTAAATTGATCTCTGAATTCTTCACATAGTATTTATAAAATGCTAAAACATACCGTGCATGTTGTCGATACGTTGTCGAGTGCGACAGAAAAATCGACAGCGTATAGGCAATGCTGTATTCTCTACGTCTCTGTTTTGTGTGATCCTTCGATCGCCACTACCAACTTCGTGCATACACATTTTTAAAAAAACTTTTTTGACTCGAGTAATTCAAATTATAGTTTGATTTTTATATACCGTTACACATCGGTATACAAATTATAGTAAATGCGTGTGAACGTCACTTAAGGAAGTTGTATCGATATTTATATGACATCATACGAAAAATACATTATATTTGATTATTCCAAGTTAATGTATTGAAATTTGGCGTGAATCTTCTTGAACAGCATTTAATTATGTGTGAAAAATTTGGAGAGGTTTCACCGCCTGGTAATCGAGATATTCATTGTTGAAAATGACAAGTTTAACATGAGCTCTTATGGAAGCTTTCAAAAAATTGCGAACTTCAACAATAAATATCTCAATTTTGAGACGATGAATCATCGGCATATTCTGCCAGAAGTTTAATACTGTCTTAAGCTTTCTATTTACAAAATTTTATTGTGCAAAGATGGAAAATAATTTTTACATGAGAAACGATACAACCTCCTTAACACCCGGCATATACTGATAAGTTTCTAAGTCATCCGTATCATTTAAAAAATGCTAGAACTTACCTGAGCGCGAAATATTTTCACTATTGGTAAAACGCAGCACGTGTCTGTCCTATGATCTTAACCATACTATATCAAGAGACGCGGCAGCGGCTCGATGCCAAGTATTAAAAAAAAGCGTAGTGCGAGCCCTGTCGCACTCTTATATACAGTAAAATAAGCGTTTTATGACGTCACAAAAATTTCAAATAGTTCTAACGGAGAAGCAGGTTGACGGAAAAATCTCATATTAGATTTGAATTTTCTACGATTTTTTATCTTTCGAATGGTCCTTGGTTGAAGAAAATCCGTTCAGCCAATCCAGAGAAATCTAACATTTGAGATTTTGCTCGGCCGTTTTGGGGATTTCTCTCTTTCTCGGAGTTTCTTGGAGTCAGAAGGGCGTAAGCCGCGCTTGTTCACGTTTGGACATACGTCCTTTGCGAGACTGGTGGACATTTTCTCACTGTGACGTCACCCGCTCCACTGAACGCGACGTACTCCCACTCTCCGCGCGCCACTGAGCGAGAGAGACAGACTATCGTGCGTCTCTCTCTCCCTCTACCGCGTCGGCGCCTCATGCTATCTCTCTCCCTCTACCGCGTCAGCGCCTCGTGCTATCCTCTCCCTCTACCGCTTTCACTCTATTTAATTTTCCATTTAATTTCGATTTCATTTGTTATCTATTTTATTCATATTTATTGAAATTTTTATCATGATAATTTCATGTTATATAATTGTGAAAAATGCAATTAATTTGTCCATTTAATTTTCATTTAATTTGTTATCTATTTTATTCATATTTATTGAAGATTTCATCATGATAATTTCATGTTATATAATTGTAAAAAATGCAATTAATTTTTCCATTTAATTTCCATTTAATTTGTTATCTATTTTATTCATATTTATTGAAGATTTCATCATGATAATTTCATGTTAATAATTGTGAAAAATGCAATTCCCAAATTCTAAATATATGTGTAATAGGTGTAATATAAAAAAATAGAATTGGATTTAATTAATGAAAAATCATTATATTTATCCAGTCTCGCCGAGACTTTTTTTTAACAGATTGACCAAGCATCTCACCGAGACTTTTTTAAGGGATTGGCCAAGAGTCTGGACGGGATTTTTTACGGGTTTGACCAGGGGTCTCGACGGAAATTTTTTAAGGGATTGACTAAGAATCTCACCGACACCTCTTTAAGGGATTCGCCAAGAGATTGGACGAGATTTTTTAAGTGGTTGACTAAGGATCTCGATGGAAGTTTTTAAGGGATTGACTAAGAGTCTCACCGAAACTTCTTTAAGGGATTGACCACGAGTCTCGTCGAAATTTCCTTAAGGGATTGACCAAGAGTTTCGACGAGAGTGTTTCAAGCGATTGATCATGACTCTCGCCGATATATTTTTAAGGGATTGAGTGAGAGTCTCACCGAGACTCCTTTAAGGGATTGATCAAGAATCTCCTCGCGACTTTTTTAAGAGATTCATCCACATTCTCGCCGGGACTTTTTTGAACAGTTCGACCAAGAATCTCGCCGAGACTTTTTTAAGGGATTGACCAAGAGTCTGGACAGAATTTTTTAAGGGGGTGACTAAGAGTTTCACCGAGACTTCTTTAAGGGATTGACCACGGGTCTCGTCGAGATTTCGTTAAGGAGTTGACCAAGAGTCTCGACGAATTTTTCAAGATTGACAAAGAGTCTCATCGAGATGTCTTTAAGGGATTGATCAATAATCTCGCCGCGACTTTTTAAAGAGATTTATCCAGAGTCTCGCCGAGACTTTTTTTGAACGAATTGACCAAGAATCTCGCCGAGACTTTTTTTCAACGAATTGACCAAGAATCTCGCCGAGACTTTTTTAAGGGATTGGCCAAGAGTCTGGACGGGATTTCTTAAGGGGCTGACCAGGGGTCTCGACGGAAGTTTTCTGATTGACTGAGAGTCTCCCCGAGACTTCTTTAAGGGATTGACCACGAGTCTCGTCGAGATTTCCTTAAGGGATTGAACAAGCGTCTTGACGAGTTTTTCAAGGGATTGACTAAGAGTCTCACGGAAATGTCTTTAAGGGATTAAACATGAATCTCACCGCGACTTTTTTAAGAGATTTATCCAGAGTCCCGCCGAGACTTTTTTTTAATGGATTGACTATAAGAGTCTCACCGAGACTTCTTTAAGGGATTGACCACAAGTCCCGACGGGCGTTTTTTAAAAGATCGATCAAGGATCTCGATGGAAGGTTTAAAACCCTTTCGCAGTGAGGCGAAAAAAAACTTTTCGTGCCAAAACTGTGTTGAACATTTTTTTTTTCAAAAATACACCAAAATTTTGGTAAGTAGGTTTTTGGGGTCGTTGAATCCAAATCTGATGTCAAATTTTGGAAATTCAGAATGGCCGATTCAATATGGCGGATCAAAGAAACCAAACATTATTTTTTCGAATCGAAAGCTGATACCCGAAGGTTTTTGGGGTCGCTGAATCCAAATCTGATGTCAAATTTTGGAAATTCAAATTGGTCGATTCAATATGGCAGATCCAAAATTCCAAATATTATTTTTTCGAAATGAAAGCTGACACTCGGGGGTTTTTGGGGTCGCTGAATCCAAATCTGGTCAAATTTTCAAAATTCAAAATGGCGGATCCAATATGTTTTGTGTCTGCCATTTTGAATTCCCCCGTGAAAAGATTTACAAAAGGCCCGGCATCGGCCCAGCATTGCGCCAGCTATGCTCGACAACTAGCCGGGCATTGTCATCAACGTGGGGCAACGCTTGGGTTAACTCCGTAATGTTACACCGGTCCTGCAGTTGGCGAACAGCGTTAGCCCAGAGTTGACACCAAAGCTGGCTCAGCGTTGGTGCCGAAACTGGTCCAACGTCGGCCGAGCATCGGTTTTTATTATTAGATTATTTAATTGCTATTAAATTTATGTTAACAATTATCATTTTCCGAGTCTATAAGAATATTAATTATCTCGAATGGTATATATTTAAAGAAAAACAAAAAAAACCAAGTTCGTTCATATTTATTCAAGTTACATATTTTCTGCCTGAGTAGGATTCGAACGGCCTACCTACGACTTTTCTTCCTAATGTCTACATCACTAACTCGGGACCCTAACCACTACACTATCGACTACTTCGAAACTTATGAAATGTAACTTTTTCTATAAGCTGATTCATACTCCAATAAGATACGATGACAAACAAGTAATAGATTACTAACGTGTATAAAAATAAAATTCGAGGTCTCTGAATCCGAAAAACGGTCAATTTTTTAAAACTCTGTATATAAATTTTTTCAGCGTGTTTGAAATCTGCATTTCAAATTTGTAGTAAAATTATGAGTATTAAAAGAGAGCGCTTAATATGATATATCTATATATATGATATAATATGGCAAAATATTGATTTTTATAGAAATTATTGGTCTTGATTAAGAATAATATCAAAATATCATAACACCTGTGTAATACCGTATGGTTTTGTATATTTACACCAATTAACGTGGGAATAGTTTATGATAATTGATCCTCACATCTGTAATCATTGTAGATAGCAATCCATAACAAATTAATACAATGTTAAGACAGTGGGATCATGTACGGCTGACGTCCAAGGCCCTATGCTGGCCCAGCACCAACAGTTCGTTGTCTGCCGGTATTTACATTGAGCTCTCGATCTTGACAACACATTAAACGGTAAACATTATCGGCCCAAGGTTCGCATAACCATCGGCCGCCTACTGTTGCCTGATGTTGAAATTACGCGACTGGGCCAGCATTGGCATTTCGTTGTACGCCTATGCTGAATTTCAACCTTGATGAACAGGATCGGCCGCGCATCGGCCCAAGGTTGGCGTAACCGTCAATCGCCTACTGTTGGCTGCCATTGAAATTACGCGACTGGGCCAGCATTGGCATTTCGTTGTACGCCTATGCTCAATTTCAACCTTGGCGAACAGGATCGGCCGTGCATCGGCCCAAGGTTGGCGTAACCGTCAACCGCCTACTGTTGGCTGCCGTTGAAATTACGCTGCTGGGCCAGCACTGGCATTTCCTTGTACACCTATGCTCAATTTCAATCTAGGTGAACACGATCGGCCGCGCATCGGTCCTATTGTTGGACGCCACCGGTTGGGTAGCCGATGTTGTCCCGAGCGCTGGCCGTATTGTAAGTATCGGCTATTTTCTCACGGGCCCACGTTTCGTTCTAATCGGATTATTCTAAACATTTTTGGCAACCATAGTGCCTCCGCCTTTTCTTATTTAATAATTTTAATATGTTATTTGAATTCAGTGATCCCAAAAACTTGGGGAATTCAAATTTTATAACAATCTCTTCATCAGCAACCGATTTTCATCGATTTTTTCATTATGACGCATATATGTTGCATCTTTTGGTGTTTGAGGTAATATTTGACACCATATCCTAACGATTTGATACTTCAGGTCTACTGCAGCAAACTGCTCTTTTATTATTAAGTAGCTCGAATTCACGCATAATGGCGTGTTGCATAAATCGTACCGTTACAATATCCACAAAAAAAAGGAAAAAAAAAATTTTGATCCGCCATATTGGATCCGGCATTTTGAAATTCTAGAATCTGGTATGAGATTGGGATTAAGCAACCCCAAAAACCCCCGAGTATCATCGTACATTGCAAACAAATGAATTTTTTTTTTGATCCACCACATTGGATCCGCCATTTTGAATTCCCATAATAGGATTTCAAATTTGGATTCGGCGGCCCTAAAAACCCCTGATTGTCAGATTTAATTTCAAAAAAATGAAATATTCTTTTTTTGATCCGCCATATTGGATCCGCCATTTTGAATTAAAATAATCTGACTTCAGATTCAGATTCAGCGACCCCCAAAACCCCTAATTGTCAGCTTTCATTTCAAAAAAATGAAATTTTGTTTTTACAATCAGCCATATTGGATCTGCCATTTTGAATTTAAAAAATCTCAGTCCAGATTCGGATTCAAAGACCCCAAAACCCCCTGGATGTCAATTTTAATTTCAAAAAAATAAAATTTTGTGTTTTTAATCCACCATATTGGATCCGCCATTTTGAATTTTGGAAATCTGACTTCAGATTCGGATTTAGCGACCTCAAAAACCTTTGAGTACCAAAAATGAATCAAATCGATACAATAGAGATATGTTTTTTTTAGATGCCCCTATAGGGGTCATGACACAAAAGTGGCACGACTTTTTTGTGCCCCTATAGGGGTCCATCACTGCGAAAGGGTTAAGGGATCATGAGTCTTGTCGAGTTCTTTTCAAGGGATTGACCAAGAGTCTCTTCTAGACTTTTTGAAGGAATTGACCTGGAGTCTCGTCGAATTTTTTTTAAGGGATTGACGAAGAGTCTCAGCGAGATATTTTTAAGGGATTGACTAGGAGTCCCGGTGAGACTTTTTTGAGGGATTGACTAAGTGTATTACCGAGATTGCGTTAAGAGATTGACCCAGAGTTTCGTCGAGACATCTTTAAAAGTTTTCTTTAAAAGTTTGATCTCAAGGTTTGAGAGTCTCGCCGAGATATTTTCAAGGGATTGCCCAAGAGTCTCACCGAGACTTTTTTAAGGTATTGACCAAGAGTCTCGCAGAGATTCCCTTGAGAGATTGGCCAAAATTCTTATGAATTAAAGGTTGCTGATATTTAATGGCACCCTTATTCATTGCCGCAGCGTTCTCCACAGTGATGTTTCAAAGAGGATTCTTTTTTAGTTATTTAGAGTTGGGTGGATCCATAGGATTTCGATCAATTTTTTGGGAGCGGTTTTACGAATTTGACGATTATTATCGTTGTTGAATGAGTAAAAGAAAAAAACGTAAGCAGAATTTCTTCCCGTCATCGAATTTTATTTCATTCTCATTTCGATCATTTATACAGATTTTCTTCCAAAAAATACATTAGGATTTGCAAATTATTATTTAAATGTTTTTTTTTTTCAAGTAGAAAGGAATGAACGATCTCCCTAATTTCTTTGAGGATTTCCGAGGTTTCATTTCATTTTATTTTAACATTTTGAGTTTCAAATTGTTATTTATTCTACTTTTATTATGTTAGAATGATCAAGAGACGTGGCAGTGGCTCGACGCCAAGTATTAAAAAGAAAGCGTAGCGCGAGCCCTGCCGTACTCTTCTTATACAGTAAAATAGACGTTTTATGACGTCACATAAACTTTAAATCGTTTTTTACGGAAAAATGGGTTGAGCAATAAATTTCATATTAGAATGGATTTTTTCTACGATTTTTTATCTTTCCAATGGTTCTTGGTTCGAGAAAATCCGTCCAGCCAATCCCAAGAAATCAAACATTTAAGATTTTAATCGGCCGTTCTGGAAACTTTTTTCTGTTTCAATTATTTAACGGGAATGAATTATTTTAAATAGTTAACTATGTATTTAAATAATATTTGATCATTATAATAATGAAAATAATAATAATAATCGATTCTTTTAAATAATTTGATCTTTTTCTTTCATTACAGTATATTATTATCGTGGAAAAAAAAACTCTAAAAAAGTAAAAAAAGAACGCCAACTATTAAAAAAGTGAATCAACTTCGAAGTGAACTTCGAAAAAAACCCATTCAAACGTTCTTGTCTTCAACTAGGACAAAAAATTCCTCTATTATTCAAATATTGATAAATATCTCCCTTTTCAAAAAGAAGAAAAATCCGTGAGAAAATACTCTAAAAAAGTAAAAAAAGAACGCCAAGTATTAAAAAATCGTGACCTTAGTTATAAAATTACTGCTTTACATTCTTGTTATTGCGTTAAAATAAAAACTATATTTTGATTCACAACATTCATTTCTTTTTTATTATATACAAAAAGTTACTTTACTGCGAAAAAAAACTACTCAATAATTTTTGTTCCTCATTTAAAAAAAATCAAATCATTTAAACATAGCCAAGAACAGTGAATGGATTCAGAAGCTCCTCAGGCAATCATGTACACTCTGAATGGTGTCTGCTAAAGGGTTGTGTCGCTTCAAGAGCTTTCGAAGAAAATCCTACAAATATCAAGAAATTACTATTATGATATTATGCTAGCTCAAGACAATGAACGTACAACACAACTTCACAGGAAATTATACAAACAGAAATGACATAAAAAAGCGAACGTACGCGTACAAGTGCACACGTACGTACCGCACAATTTCACTGCAAAGACTACACAAAAACTTGGCGTGCATGATTCTCAAAAATAAGCTCGGGAAGACAAGGTTGATAGGATCTACTACCCACATCAATGATCGTTCTTTCATAGATGATGAAAGAAGAAGCCTCGGGATTGATTCACGGATTGAATAAGAAAGTCTGTGTTAAGGACGATATGAACAGGATAATTGAATGAGATCAATAGATCAGATGGATGAATCGGATGGAAGGGATGGATAGCGAGACTAGTTGGATGAGTAAACAAGAATAGACGATCACAGATATGGATAGATGGGTGGGATGGATGGCATGAATTGATAGTGAAATTGAATGAATGGATCACTGGATGGCATTAGGAGAGAGATGGATTTTGGATATATAAATGAGATGAATGATAGGATGAATGGTTAGATGAATGGGATGGGTGGCATGAATCCATAGTCGAATAGAATGGACGGCATACAGGGATCGGATGCGTGAATTAATTACCAGGATGGAGGGGCAAACAAAAAAATGGTTAGATGGGATGGAGGGTTGGGATGGATAAACGAATGTACAGGCGGATGAATGGATGGGATAAGTGAAAGGGTAGGTTGGACGGACAAATGAACGAATGGATGGGTGAATAGATAAGCGATGGGATGGAAGGATAGCATGAATAAATAAAATAAGTAGGTATTTGAATTTTCTACGGGTACAGACGGATGAAGAGTTCCTTCGCCGAGCGTATTTTTGAAAACCATGCACGCCAAGTTTTTGTGTAGTCTTTGCAGTGAAATTGTGCGGTACGTACGTGTGCACTTGTACGCGTACGTTCGCTTTTTTATGTCATTTCTGTTTGTATAATTTCCTGTGGAGTTGTGTTGTACGTTCATTGTCTTGAGCTAGCATAATATCATAATAGTAATTTCTTGATATTTGTAGGATTTTCTTCGAAAGCTCTTGAAGCGACACAACCCTTTAGCAGACACCATTCAGAGTGTACATGATTGCCTGAGGAGCTTCTGAATCCATTCACTGTTCTTGGCTATGTTTAAATGATTTTATTTTTTTTAAATGAGGAACAAAAATTATTGAGTAGTTTTTTTTCGCAGTAAAGTAACTTTTTGTATATAATAAAAGAGAAATGAATGTTGTGAATCTAAATATAGTTTTTATTTTAACGCAATAACAAGAATGTAAAGCAGTAATTTTATAACTAAGGTCACGATTTTTTAATACTTGGCGTTCTTTTTTTTACTTTTTTAGAGTATTTTGTTAAGATAGATAATGTCTCATACACACATAACAAATTTTGTTACATTTACACATGTACACACGCGTATAATATTAAATAACGTATTAAATAAAACGTATTCGCACGGCACATACTGTGCTCATGTCGATACTGAATGCGACTGATGTGTCATGCTCTCTCATGTAACGGTCACCGAGCGAGTATAGCAGTGACGCGTTGACTATTTTCTCTCGCTCCTTTAGTCGACTCGAGCCGACTTTACCCAAACGAGCGTTATATATACATAGCCGAGCGTGAAACGATAGCCGAGCGAGTATAGCAGAGACCAGCAGACAAGGAGACTATAGGAAGGAGTCCAATCTCCGTACACTGAGCCTGTACGAAAAACGTCCGTAAAATGGTCGAAAAATTGGGTTCAAAAAACGGCCACTCGCGTCGCATTGTAGTTACGTACGAAGTATATATAGTGATAAAGTCAGTGCACAAGGTGAAACTGACCGTCATGGCGACTGAATTGAAAAATTTAAAGAGTTTCGCGTCTGTCAAAAATTAAATACCTCATCGTGTAAACAAATTCGAGTTGAACGAGCGATTACAAGTGAAGCGACGCTGTATTGTACCATTGCGGATAAATACATCGGTTACAACGGCGACTGTAGTCGATACGAAGGGAGTATTAAGAAATTTAGTTTTTAATAACCAATATAATATAAGTTTTGTTTTATTTTCTGTTATTCTTTGAAGGTTTAGGTTATCTGCGGAAATCATATTTGACAGATACCGGCGTGGCGGCTCAAGGTATATAGGATACATTTTTTTACCCTCTGCCTGTTGAATGTAGAAATCTTTAAAAATATTTCTATAAATCTTTTAACCTTTTATTAGAGCCATTTGTTTTTTGTATTTGTAGCATGGGAAAAACTTGTGCTGTACCGGGATGTCGCAGCGGACGAGGTGAAGATGAATCACAGCGAAATAAGTTAGGACTGCGCCGGGTCACTCTTTTTTCTATTCCAAAGGTAAAAATATTATTTTTTGCATAGAAATATACTCTTTGCTTAGATGTAGAAGTGACCAGTGCTCAAAATTTAATAATAATTCAAAAATAGTTGCATGCTGCATGACTCGTTATTCGCTGTGAGCCTTCTACAATGTTGCAATATTGTATTTATAAGCATATGTATTTATATTGAAATTCTCTATTTATGTGTGTATAATTATTGCTGATACAGAGCGAAAACAGACGCAGTCAGTGGAAAAAAGCCCTCGGCTGCGAACTGAATGTTACACAGTTTGTGTGCCAATTTCACTTTTCGGAGGATTCCATCAACAAGTCGGACAGAGTAGTTTTGACAGATGGTACTGTCTATGATTCACCTTTGACTCGGTGGAGTTTGAGCAAGGATGCTGTGCCAATTTTTCAACAACCTAACCTGATGAATATTGAGGTGAGCATTTTTTTTTACATGAAATATTTTGAAAACGTTCAAATATTGTAATATTTGTTATACGTTAAAATTAATAATACTTATAAATTTTAAGGGAGACCGAAATTTGTTGTGCTGTGTACTGACAAAATAACTCATTGAATACTCAGTGAAGTGTTGTATTGCTCGGTTAGACATATATATTGCTGCTAAACAGTAACATTCGATTCACATATAATATAAATGCATTACACAGCTCAACCGTATTGTCTTGATTTTATCTTTGTAAATATCTATAGCAACTAAAAAATTGCAGAGCAATAACGACGATATGGAGAAAATGGAAGAAGAGGATAACGTAATGAATGCAGAAAAGGAAGAACTGCGGAGGAGAGATCCTGTCGTGCTCAATGAGGCAACAGATACGGCACCATCTATACCCACTGAACCATGGATGGATGAAGTTTTGGATAACGTGGAAAGCACCGCAACTGCCTTTACGATCGGCATCCTGGAGGGCGTGTTGACTGAGAGACTACTGCCGGAATCGTGGACATGGACTCAAAAGTCATCTGGGGTAGTTTTTACCCTTTTAGGTCGATCTAACTTTCATCCGCATCTTCATTTGGAGGTCGCTCTGGATCTTACTCTACAAGTAATTATCAGGTTCAAATAGTGATATCAATCGAGATAATTTTACTTCAATGCAATATCTATTGTTTAATTTTGTGCTTATAATTACAGATTCGAACGAACACGGATACGGTCATACCTTTGAACAGCCATGCAACGTCTACGAATGATATCCGTCGTTACCTGGAGATTTTGAAAAACTCTACAATTTGTAGCGGAACAGGCAGAGAAAGTAAAGGGTAAATAGCTTATGCTTGAATTTATTTATTTTTTATATTTAATTCACAATGAATTTATTAATTTAATTTATCAGTTCAATTAATGAATTTAAATGTACATATGAATTGTAAATTTTATTTTACCATATGTTGAACTCCTGCTGCTTTACAGGCGAGATCCCCGATGCATGGGTATTATGGATGTTAAGGATTTGGGTGATTATCAGCGACAAAACTGGAGATGTAAGTTGTGTCAACGTCTTCGTAAGAGACTACAGAAAAGGGATGAACGACGTAGAAAAACGGCACTCAAGCGGGATCGAGCACAGAAAAAGGCAGACTTAACTAGAAGAAAATTTATACGTCTTAAACATAAGGTATTTTTTCAACTATCTTCGATCATTTTGAAGTCTCAATTAAATTAGGTCACAACTGTCTTATGATTTGAACAACTTTTAATAATTATGATCTAACTGAGTCAATTGAAATCTTCATGATTGAAAGCCTTTTCATTTTGCAGACTAAAAAATTACATGCTGATGTTGCTGATCTCAAGCGATCGTGCTCGAGAATTGAAAAGGAGACCCTCGAGGAGCACATCTCCATTTTACCTGATTCGCAAAAACAAGCCGTGCGAACTTGTTTAGAGACGGCAAAGGTGGGAAACCGTAAGGGCCGCAGATACAACATAGAATGGGTATACGAATGTCTGTTGATGCGCATCAAGAACAGCGGTTTATACGATCACATTCGAGAACGCCAAATTCTGCCACTTCCGTGCAGAGAAACATTAAGCCGATACATCCGGAGGATAAGCTCGTCAGCATATGGCTTCCAAACTGCCATTTTTGAGGGGATGAAAATAAAGGGCTCACATATGGAGTCCTCCGAAAGACGAGGTATCGAGTTTTAGAGCTTTTCATTAATGAATTTTATCAACAAATTATTTAATTAGTCCTCTACCGAATCTCTTGATATTTCCATAGTTTATTGAAATATTTACTAACGAATAACATTTTATTATTATATTGAAAATACTCACATCTGGAAATTTTTTTATTAGCTTCAAAGAATATCATCTTATAATATGCAGATATTTAAAGATAAGGATTTTTTATTGTGATGTTTAAGGTACGCTACTTGTTGATGAGATGAAATTAAATGAGGCCATTTCATTCAACAAGCAAACTTTAGAGTTTCAAGGATTTGTCGATCTCGGGCAATATACTCCTGAAGAAAAGAAGACGACGCGTGCAGACCATGCACTGGTGTTCATGTTTCAACCGTTCCGAGGACCTTGGGTGCAGTTTCTTGGTTGCTTCCTCACAAAAGATTCCGTGACAAGTGCTATATTGCACAAACTTATTTTGGAGTGCATTATATTGTTAGCTAACTCCGGATTTCACGTTGACGTCGTCACCACTGACGGAGCTCAATGGAATAGAGGCGTATGGTCTATCTTCGGAATACAAGACGGACACTTCAGTTGCGAACACCCATGTGATCGCAATAAACGTCTGTGGATGATATCCGATTTCCCACACCTGCTAAAGTGCTTCCGAAATGGCATCGTTGCGCGCAGATGGTTTCAGGTAATCACATTTTGATATGTATTACAGAAGCAAACTTCCATCTTGAAAATTTTGAGTACTACGTGTGCTATTTTAGACCCCTGACGGAATTGTTCAAAAGAAACACTGGGAAGCATTATTGAAATACGAGCAATTCACGAAACCCAACTTGAAAGTTGCGTACCGTTTAACTCCTGCTCATTTGAACCCGCCAGGATTTCAAAAAATGAACGTGCCCTTGGCTTTTCAAGTACGTTGATTACCTTTTTCATTGAATTATTGTTCTACTTTATTGCTAATTGTTACTGGAATGAATTATAGCTGCAAGCTTCATCACTCGTTCGGTTCTGTTGTTTCACAGCAGAATGATCAAAGTTGGTGAAATTGTAAATAAAGTGAAGAGTAATGGAAATTTTATTTTTCGAATCCTTTCAGCTCTTTTCGCTACCAGTCCGCGTGGCTATGGAAATGTATCGAAACAAGCCTGAGTGCCCCGATTTAGTCGATTCAGACGCAACACAAAGATTGTGCGAAAGAGTAGACAAACTCATCTCGGCAATGATGTCACGGACTCCGCTGGATGCTTTACGTTCTTCAGAAGATTGTCCGCACAGAAAGGTAAGTTTTGAAAAAGATATTAATAATGAATTACAAAATAACTATTAATGTTAATACTAATGACAGTAGTCAGTCTAAAAAGCGAACGCACAGTTTTTCCGTTTTTGCTTCGCTGCAAAATGTAAATTTTGCTGTGGGATAAATTGAAATGACGTCGCATTTCCTTCCATTGTATTCGTTTTATTCTCATCGTGATTCTGGTCGATTCTTGTTTTAGAATCGTTTTTAGGAGAAACACTATAATGCGTGATTTAAAGCATTTTAATTATTATACTCACGTTAAGGAGTTTGTTATAGATAAATGTTTCGAAATTAACGTTATTGATAGCTAGTTTTATGCAGAATAATAGACGAATATTAATTATTCATCGTTTTTAGCATTTAGCTCGATGGCTGTTGACTTTCACGGAATGTTCAGCCTCACAACGTTGGAATCTCAATCGTTACTGCTGTGGATCATCGTACTTTTTTTCGGCTGGTTTATTTTCTCGATTTGCTTTAGAAAATATGATTGTCGTTGCGGAACTTGATGATTTCAGTTTTAAGGCCCGCATCAACATTCATACAATTTCTCGCAATTGAGATTCAAAATTTCTCATCTTTCCAAGAAAGAATTTTTGCGTCTTGATTGTTGCAGCTTCTTCGTAACAGCGTTCTCCGGACCTTAATCTTCCAACATTCAAAGATGGCAATTTGTGTTCTTCACCAATACACGAATTTAATTGTTAAACGGTAAAAATTGGTGATTGTAGTAAGTGGTAGGGTTTTTCGATTCCATTTTATCGTTTTCCTGTTTCCTCTGCATGGTTTGATTACTTCGCACATCTATGGGTTGATTACTCCGAACATCACGGTGGACGACGCAGCTCTTTTCAATCACATTCCTTACTTTTTTGTTTGTTATCATAAGTCGGTTCGTTTCTCCTCTTTTTTTCTTAATTGATCTATTTTCATAATTTTGTTCATTTCTCCGCTTTTTTTTCTTAATTAATCTGATTTCATAATTCTGTTCGTTTATCCTCCTTTTTTCTTGATTGATTCGTTTTCATAAATCGGAAACATTTTTTGTCGTTTTCAATATTGGTTTATAGTCGACAATAAGGCCCGTGAACCATGTGATGAAATGAAAAAAATAGTCGCTGATTTTCAATTATGTTGTTTTATCTAATTTGACTCCTTGCATATTGCATGACAACTAACTACCCCTTCTATTTACTACCTTAACTAGGCGATAATTCAGTTCAACGCGTACTTGAGGGAATGGGACTCCAATACGACAAGTAAAGAGATGCTCATATCCGCAAGTACTCTTAATGGCTTCAAAGTTACTTTGGGTGCTACATTGGAAATTTTGGAAGCTCTTCGAAAAGAAGATGACTTTCAGTTTCTTATGACTGCTCGTTTAAACCAAGATGCATTGGAGGTACTTCAGGCTTTTTTTTTTTAATAATTGGTATTAACCTTGTGACATGCACGATGTACAAGGATTTGGTCGAACTTGTTGATCGATATTCAGTCGCCTGGTTTACGATGGGATGTACAAAACACAGTACGGCTACAATTATTTTTTGGGTTATTGTTTCAGAGATTCTTCGGGATTGTGCGCGGAAGCTTAGGAGGAAACGAACATCCAGATCCTGAAATGTTCTGTCGATTGATCCCTCTGCTCGCCAGCTACTCTCTGATTAAGCCGCCGAGAAATTCCAATGTCAGCAGCACAGACGTGCTGCAAGTGTTAATGCAGACGAAAGATTCGTTGGCGGATGCAAGAAAACCCCGTACTGAGTGGTTACAAAAACTCGACCAACTGCTCGAGAAAGGTCATACTGAGGACCCACCTACAGAACCGCATGAGCAAGATCATGATTACGAATTGTCTTTCTCCATGGGTACATGGAAGGATAGCGTACATGATCATACGTATGACGTAACTCGTACGAGTTCTGAGGTGCAGGCCTATCTCGCTGGTTTCGTAGCGCGCACAATGAGCAAGCGGTTGAAATGTCAAGATTGCATTCTAACGTTGCAATCTGACAACTGCGAATCAGCTGAGTCGAGAGGCGCTATGATCGAGCTCATGGACCAGTACGGGGGTTTGTTGCATCCAAGTGACGATTTATTCGAACTCACAGCGATTATAGAGTCAACGGTTCTAGATGTGGTTGGCAAGTTCGGTATAAAAATCGACACTCTCCATACAGTTCTGGATAGATTGTCCGAACTGAACGGTTTGCCGATGGTTGGATGTGAGGAGCATCGGCAGGAGACAACCCGTAGAATCGTTGACTTCTATCTCATTATGCGTGGTCATTTCTTAGCGAAGTCGTTTAACGCTAACAACAACGAAGCGCGCATCAAAACGAAAAGGCTTCGGAAACACGCAAAGCTCTGAGCATTCAACACTTCTTAGCGTTGGAAAATACGGCAGAGGTTCGTTTTGAAATTTGTTTCTAATATTTAAATGATTACGTTTATATTTGTATAAGAATGTTCATATTATTTAATAACTGGTTATATAACAAAACTACAAATATTTTTATTTTTCCTTATACAGAATAGCAAAGGGAGTATAGTTCCAACTCAAATTAAGGTTGTATTGCTCTGTTGCTAAAAATATTTTATTCATTTTCCCTTATTCTTTATTTTTGTTACTGGTATGGTGTTTAATTTTTAATTAATGTACATAGATTTTTTTCATATTTTTTGTTGAGTTTCAGCGTAAAACCAACCCTTGTCGGATACCATTACTGATGAAAAGATGCGAGTCAACGAAGACACCAGTCCTTTTCAGGACTACCAAAATTTCTTAACGTAGAACAAGCTGTATGCGATAATGGTCAACGGTGAAAGCTAGAATCTACGTTGCGCGTGAAAAAAAATAAAACCACACTTTTCAGAGTTTTCTTCCCTTTCCCAAAATTCTTACTAATACCGTATATATTTTATTTACAGCTCTCATTATCCAGCTGATGGATAAAGAAATCGCAATTCAAGGAATACCATGTTTCCTTGAATATAAAAAAATGTTCTACACTCACAACTGGCCAGAGGGTCCAGGAAGTAGCGTACTACAATTTATTCTTTTTTGACACAATAATCTTTTATGCATTGCTTTAAAAAAATGCTCTTCACTTGAAATTACATTCATGGCGTAGTTGCGGTAATACACGAAATGAATATAATAATTGTTAAAATTAATTGAATTTTGATATAGCTATGGGTAATAGACCGTTTTCAAAATTATTCAAGTATATATTATGGTAATGATGTGAAAATATTTTTTTTGCGATATTTTCTTCTGAGAATGCACTAAAATACTTCGTATAATTTGTTGTAATCAAATATTCATTTCTGTAATTAAAAGTGTAAGCCATCGCTCATCATCCTAAAGAGGCTCGGAATAAAATGTTAATTATCCCTTCATTATTTAAATACAATTGCCGTACAAAGGTAACGTAATGTTCATAAAAATCGTTTTGGCCACTAAATGTGCAAAAAATTTGTGGATAACATTATTCATTTTCAAATAATTCAAACAAACATTGAATATCCTTGGATACATCACTAATTTTTATTTACATTCATTACTATTTTTTTTTTAATGATTATAATCAAAGAAATTAATAATCATTATAATTTAAAATTTAATTCTTTATCATAATATTAGAACGAAATACGAAAAAAAAAACCCTACATATGGGATTCGATCACTGGACCTTGGCATTACCAAACCATCACGAATCGATCTCGACCATTTGACCACTTTTAAAAATTGTTATGTTTATGTTGTATTTTAATTGTTTGAGAAAGTTTGAGCTGTATTTTACTTTTCATAGACAAGCTGTTATGAGTATTATTTTGAAGGTAGACATACCATAAGGTATTTTTACATGCATACACGATTTCTTTTCGGAGGAAATGAAGTAGAAAAAGGTTAGATAAACAAGAACTGTCAGCTTCTGTCAGCTGATAGCAACGCATGCGCATAACGCACGCGTATATATAGTACCATCGTACGTAACTACAACAGCGCCGCTCAAGAGGAACCTCCGTTGGCGACGCTTTTACGGACGCGCCAGACCGCCGAGATTGGACTCCTTCCATATAGTCTCCTTGCCAGCAGAGATGCGTTGACTATATCTCTCTCGCTCCCTTAATCGACTCGAGCCGACTTTACCCGAACAAGCGTTACATAACCGAGCGTGACGGCTCAGTCTCGTTCAGTGCCCACAAAATAAAGTGCTCAGCGCGCCTAAAGAAGTTTTCAATTAAAAAAATACAGAATTGCATTAGCCTGCGTGAGCTTGAATGTTGCCACACTCTGATTTGTAATATTTGTAGTATAGTTTTATTCGTAACAAATTAATAAAAGTTTGCTATCATACGTAGAGCGGATACGCACAGAGTATTTGGTCGGCCCGAAAATTTTTCGACTAGTCAGCTAAAAATATGCTTTTTTGTTAACGGCAAATTTTTCAACCGCTCCGAACATTCAGATCTCCTGATGCAGATTCGAATCTTACCCGCCTTGAAATGCAATCAATTGATGACCGCTCTTACATGGCAGGCTTATTCCGTTTTGTAAAACCTGTCGTAGTAAAAACCGGTGTAAAAGTGCGTGTAAATGGTACCGGATTACTTATTCCGGATGTACAGTACCATTTAGACGCTCTGTAACTCCAATTTTCCCCCGGATGTTACAAAACGGGAATAAACCTGCCATGTACTAACGTGAAATATGCTCCACACGAGCATCAATTTATTGGTAACAATTGGTTAAAGGAAAGGAGGATAATTTGGGATACAAAACAATCCGCATATTGTGATTCTAAATTAGCTGTGCTTACTTTACTAATTAAGGCCAAAATGTATGATAGATTAATGTTGATTTTAGTGACAAATTTTATGAAAAATTTTCGGGCCGGACAAGTACTCTGTGCATATCCGCTCTACGTATGATAGCAAACTTTTATCAATTTGTTACCAATAAAACTATATATACTACAAATACTACAAAGCAGAGTGTGGCAGCATTCGAGCTCACGCAGGCTAATACAATTCTGTATTTTTTTTTAGAGCCCTTATAGTGCCAAGTCATAGGATAATAATTCTTTGTAATAAAGCATTAATTAGAGAAATGGCATATGAACATAATTGGAGATTTTATAAACATAATAAAATCCCACGTACTTGGCCATATATACTTTAGTAGATCTCTATTTAGTTATCAACTTTTTGTGAACTCACAACATTTATGGGAATGAGAAACTATCACCTCTGTACAATTTGACTAAATTTGATAAGATAACGAGAGCGGTTATCCATAAAACTTTGTATGATGAGTTAGTTGTTAGAAAGGATTTTTGTGCGGAGAGATCTTTACATGAACGACTTTAGATAGGTTTTTGTAAATTTTTGTGGGAATCGGTATTCTAGCGCTAGGAGGGGGGGGGGGGGGGGGATTAACTGGAACGACTATTTGGGGGGCGTTAATGTACTGGTCTCAGCTTTTTTCACAGCATTTATGCTGTTTTTGGCTAGGATTTGTCGACTTTTTGTATGGAATTCATAACTTGTTAATTAAACATGTTAATATTGTGTACGTACTCAGGTATGAAATTCATTGCTTGCCAATTACACATATCTATATTATGTATATATCTAAGTGATACAAAATAATTGACATTTTTTTCGGCATTGCAGCAAAATATGGTAACATTTTATCAAAAAGTGATTCTCTCAAGAATTGAATCCTGAATAAACTTTTCAAAGTCGCTCAAGCGATTTTTTAAAGATTTCGGCTAAAAATGGATACGTGATCGAATTTCGAGCTGGTGTTTCGCGACTATATTCGGACTAAAAATGCAATGTGAAATATTGATCTAAGAAGTGTTCAAATGAATTCAATCTTCTAATTAACCTTCAATACTCATAAAATTATTAGATTACCTAAAACGCACAATCATTCTGAGAAGATACGACGTATAAAAGAACAACGAACATGTAAAAAATTGGATTTTTTAAATTATATTAAAAAAAAATTTCAAAAAAATATTGTACCGAAACATCCGTGCCAACAGATCAACGGATCGGAAAATATTCCATAAAAAATGATGCCGAAGAAATACTCCAATAGCATCAGAAGGCACCTAAAGTTTTTAAATATAAGTAATCATAACGAAACGAGATTTCGAAACAAAAAAGTATACGCACAACATTTCGAGAGCAAAAGTTTGATTGGTAAAAATAATTTTGGCCCAAGTACTACGTGAGTTTTTATTTTATAATTTTCATTGATTACAAATTATATCTCATGAGCAATAGATAAAAAAAAACAATTGGTGAAGTACTTATGAATTTTTTTTTCTCAAATCAAATATCTTTTCGCTCAAAATTATTTCGCATCACTTGATTCCGTTTTGGGTTGCAAGTGCAAATAGTATTTTCATGTATGTAAGGTCTCTACCACTCTCTAGGGTGGTTTAAAACCATATATAATTCAAACCTATGGTGGTTCAAACGTAGGGTGGTATCATACACCATTCTCTCAGTTATATAAAAAATCAAAAGAATGGTTGCCAAATAAACTTTATTATTGCATGCAAGGGACATTTTATGGTAAAAGAGAAGAGGCACTATTTTCGACTCCGTTATAGAGTTTACTTTCAGAAAAATGAATCGTAAAACAAAATATTTATTAAGGCACTGTTCAAAAGTTTATTTACTTAATTACACTTTACTTTTGCATTATCAGTCTTCCATCTATATATATAAAAGTTATTTTAACCAAAACTGAAACTGACCGCGATCTTTATAACCTCGCGACTGTTCAAAGATATCAAATATTCGCCGAATACGAGTTCATCATACACCATTCTCTTAGTTATAAAAAAAAAACAAAGAGAATGGTTTCTAAATAAACTTTATTATTGCATTCGAGGAACATTTTATTGTAAAAGAGAAGAGGCACCGTTTTTCACTCCGTTCTAGTGTTTACATTCGGAACAATGGATTGTTGGGGCTAGGGTTAATAAAAAAAATCATTTATTTATCACTCTTCAATATATATATATATATAAATCACTTTAATCAAAAAGTTCAAACTGACCGCGATCTTTATAACCACACGACAAAGATATTAAATATTCACTAAATACGAGTTTACTATACACCATTCTCTAACCCTTCTCTAAAAAAACGAAGACAGTGGTCTCTAAATAAACCTTATTATTGCATTCGAGGAACATTTTATGGTAAAACAGAGAAGGGATCGTTTTCGATTCCGTTGTAGAGTTTACGTTCGGAAAAAAATTGTAGGAGCTAGGTTTAACAAATAAAACTATTTATTTAAGCACTGTTCAATAGTTTATTATTACACTTTACTTTCCCACTATCACTCTTCTATCCATAATAATAAAAGTCACTCTTTACTCGTATATCTATCTATCTATAAACGTCACTCTAACCAAAAGTTCAAATTGACCGCGACCTTTATAACCTCACGACTGTTAAGAAAGAATATTGGTCAGTTGTCATATGCACGATCGATCGAATGTCACCAGAATGTTTACCAATATCTGAAACGTTTCGTGTGGCGGTGCGCGCAGCGTCACGGCCCCCTCGTCTTGGGATAGGGAGTCACGAGACTATAAGGGAGATCTTGTGGTGATTTAAAGGAGGAATCGGACTCGATTTTAAATTAATTGTTCTAAGATAGCGCTAGAGCAAAATAGCCCTCTCTCCTGCTTCTTTGCACACAATAACCCTGGGGGTTTTTGTGTTGCCTCAGTACCAATACCAAGCCTATAAGGCGAATGGCCCGATCTTCATCATAGGCATACTAAGAATGCAAGAGATCGGTGCTGGAAAGAAATAAAATGATTAATAAAAACGATTGAAGCCGGAAGGGCGAGATTAATTGATGTTTTAGTTAGGATCTTTCAGAAGCTGGATTGAGGATAAAAAAAAATGACTTGCGTTAGTTAATTAGTGGTTGAATAAAGGATTTAGGGGTCTCGAGGAACGAAAGAGCTATCAGGAGAATAGAAAGGAGATGTGAGAGGCGAGGTGACATCACACGGCAAGCGCGCGGTTTGTGACACTCCGTCTCTCTCTATCCCGTACTCTGTCTTGCTCTTCGAGACACTGATAGTCGAGAACAGCAATCGTATGCGTGAGGCGCTGAGTGTGTATTGTGAGCATGTGACATAGAGTAGGTATGCGTGAGGCGCTGGGATAGAATTGATGCGTGAGGCGCGTGAAACCAAACTGATATTTTATTCAAGGAACAATTTATGTAATGTTTTAGTTAAAATAAGAATGTAGCACCGATTTTCTTCTGCACCAAAATAAATCCGCTTGTTGGCGTCATATCGCACAAACAAGCGTGTAAGTTGATAGAGAAATTGCCAATAGTGACAGGGTTGAACCGAAGCGAGTTGATTTAGAACGATCGAGTTGAATTGATCGATTTGAGTTTACTGATGCTCTACAGGTGGAGTTTAATCCTGTGTTCGATTAGCGTTTGCCGAGCAATGTTGGCGATTTCTGGTATCAAATGGGTTTACTATTATCATGGATCGAATTTGACGATTCTTGAAGAACCAGAGAAGCTGGTTTGTGCAAATGAATCTTTAACAAGAGAGAATCATAATTTTTAGAGCAGCGAGCCTTGGCTCATGAGTTTTCTACGTGCTGAGGGTAGGTAACTTAAAATTTAGAGAAGCTGAATACAAAAAGGTGCGATAAAAACGATAAAATGTAATGATCGAGATTATCTCATGGCTATTAAGAACATGTAGAGTTCTTTTAGTTCTCTAGTTGCCGAAGCTAGAGCCTGAAGTTCCGGTACGCCGGAAATGAAATTAGGTTTCATTTAATGGTATGAATTTCCCATTTCGTGACCTTTGTCCTTCTTTGTCGTAAGATCGGAGAATGTTTTATGTCGACCGGGTAAATGGCGCTTTGAACGCGTGCGAGGTCGATTGTCAGCGAGAATTTAAATTGACAAAATACGCGAAGCCTACCTAGCGTCACCCATTAAACAGTCTAATTTCTAAGGTCGGAAGCCAGTGCAATACTGGGACGTCCCAAAGAAATTAGAGTCCTACTCACGATCTCAGGATGCATTTATGATGGAGCAAGGCTCAATTAATGATTGAAGTCATGCTCGATGTGTCCAGAAAAATGTAAGAGTGCTGAGTCTCCCGTGCACGCCCTTAAATAACACCGGCACACAAAAAAAAAAGTGGTCAGTACTTTTGACTAGACCCATATAATTCTATGTATTTTGACGCGCTGAATCAGAATTTGGGGCCAGTTCAGCGCCTACACCCACCAATTTTGAGTAAATTGCAAAAACTGCTAAAAATGTCAAATAATTGCATTTTTGGGTATTCGAACATCTTTCTTGACCTATATAATGCATGATTTTTATGTAATTTGACGCGCTGAATCAGAATTCGGGGCCAGTTCAGCGCCTACACCCACCAATTTTGAGTAAATTGCGAAAAACTGCTAAAAATCTCAAATAATCGCATTTTTGGGTATTCAAACATTTTTCTTGACCTATATAATGCATGATTTTCATGTAATTTGATGCGCTGAATCAGAATTCGGAGCCAGTTCAGCGCCTACACCCACCAATTTTGAGTAAATTGCGAAAAACTGCTAAAATTGTAAAATAATCGCATTTTTGAGTATTTGAAATTTTGTTTTGACCTATATCATGCATGATTTTTATGTAATTTGATGCGGTGAATCTAAATGCAGGCTTATTTCAGCTTATACACCTTCAAAATATTGAGTAAGTCAAAAAATCGCATTTTTAAGTATTAAAAATTTTTTTTTGACCTTTATCATACATGATTTTTATGTAATTTGATGTGCTCAATTCGTATATATTTTCATTACTTTTTGTGGATGCTGGAAGAGATGCAAAAGTGATGCAGAAAATATGAGAAAAGAACTTTATAGACATCACACCGTTCTTCTTGTATAACGAACTCTTTTTTCCTCAAATGTTCGGTGCAGTGGATTTCTCTTTCTCTTCATATTTTCTTTCTTTATATCTCTCTTCAGCGTCCAGCAAAAATCTGCCATCATGTTGACGTTCCACCTCCCTTGATACCGACTCTCCATTTCGCTTATATCTTGATGGAATCTTTCTCCTTGTTCTTCACTATAATCTCCGAGGTTTTGAGGGAAATAGTCGAGGTGAGAGTATAGGAAGTGCAGTTTAAGATTCATCAAGCAACCTAAATTTTTATAACTTTCCAATAACTCGTGAACTAAGTTCTGATAATTCTCACTTTTCATATTTCCTAAGAAGGCCTGAGATACATTTTTAAAACTTAGCCAACCAGCTTTTTCAATATCACTCATTTCATTAAGAAAATTTTCGTCTGAAAATAAATTCCGAATTTGAGGTCCATCGAAAATCCCCTCTTTTAATTTAGCTTCACTTATCGCGGGAAACTTTTCTCTCAAATACTGAAAACAGTTGCCATCTTTATTCAGAGCTTTGACATACTGCTTCATAAGACCGAGCTTAATATGTAATGGTGGTAGCAGATATTTTGGAGGATCAATTAATGGTACCCGTATGGTGTTTTTACTACCGGGATCGAAGTTCGTTTTCGTTAGCCACTCTTTCTGAACATAGTGTTGTTTCCTGCCCCTACTATCCCATAAACATAAGAAGCAGGGATTTTTTGTGAAACCCGATTGTTGTCCTAAAAGTATTGTTGCAATTTTCAGATCACCACAAATTTGCCAGAGATGTTCCGAATACTTTATTTTTTCCAATACAATCTGTAAATTTTCATAAGTCTCTTTCAGCTTGATCGAGTGTGCTATTGGAATGGGTATGTGCGTCCGTTATGGAGTAGAACAGCTTTGAGACTTCTTTTTGACGAATCAGTAAATAGTCTCCACTCATGGTCTTTGTATGTATTAGGTTTTAATGTATCAATCAAGCCTTTTACATTCAAACAATATACTAAAGAATTCTCTTCATCGTTCGCAAAAAATTGCCGAAACTCTTTCTCCCTATCACGATAAAAGTAAGCTGACGTTCCTTTAGACAGCAGATTTTTCTTCCTCAATGCTGCTGCGAGATATTCAGCTCCGTCTTTAGGTAATCCTAAATCTCGTACGAGATCATTCAACTCTTCTTGGTTGAAGGTTTGAGGAGCATTCGTGTCACCATCTGGCAAAAATTCATCATCATCAGAACTTCTTCCCTCAAAAACCTCGTCAACTTCCATGACTTCCTCTCCCACATCCATAGGTTCAAGAGTTTCGGTTTTATTCACGGTCTCCATTGTTTCAGGTTTTACGACTGATGAAACGTCGGCATAAACAATTTTCACTTTAGTAGTAGCATTAAAACCAGCGATATCAGTCATACAAAAGTAGCAGTCATCTTGACTTGTCGGTGCAGACCATATCATCGGTTTTGAAAATTGCATTCTCTCTCGCTCTTTACCTTTGTCCCATCATGTTAACATTGTGTAGCACCTACCACATGTTATATGTGGAACCCAGTTGGCATCCTCAGTAGTCATTTCAATTCCAAAGCCATTTTCGTAGATCGAAATTAATTTTTTTGTCAAAGGCCTTCTGTGCTTCGACACTTCAAATTTACCACAAACTAAACAAAAACAATCAGAGCTTTTGTTGCATTTGTGGGATTGATTTCTTGTAGCATTATACTCTACAAAAGCCAAGTTACCCACTAATGTAGAGCTGCGGTCGCTTGATGACGACGCCTGCGGGCCCGCTTCCTCACCCTGACCAGACGCCGATACTGGGGTTCCGAATCCCTGCATCGTAAAACTTTGCCAGACTGTTCTGTTGCCCGCCGTCACCGCGTGAAGGTGCCCTGGTTACAAGCACAAGCAATGAGTTGTCCGACGTAAAAAAAATATGAAAGGCCCTTATCAGACAAATTGAAATCGATTTACGAGATTTGATTAGGTATTAGAGCGACCGAATGTGATGCAAACTGGATACCACATACAGTTTGTGGTCGGTGTAAGACCATTGTCTTGCACCGATGAGAAAGATCCAAAAAACAAGAGAACTTGCAATTCACAAAATCCATGATATGATCTCCACCAACAAGTCAAGAGAATTGCTATTTTTTTATGACTGGCATCACAGGTATTACCAAGAATACTAAAGGTAAAATTGTATGCGCCAACGTTTCATCAGCTGTAAAACCAGAAAAATAGTGGCCGTGGATAAAGTCGTAACTTTGGAAGCGATGAATGTGGAGCTTTCTGATGAAGAGGTAGTAATGGAAGTTGACGAGGTCTTCCAAGAAGAGAGTCCTGAGGGTGATGAATTTTTGCCAGATGGTGACACGAATCCTCCTCAAACCTTCAACCAAGAAGAGTTGAATGATCTCGTACGAGATTTAGGATTACCTAAAGACGGAGCTGAATATCTCGCAGCAGCATTGAGGAAGACAAATCTGCTGGCTAAAGGAACGTCAGCTTACTTTTATCGTGATAGGGAGAAAGAGTTTCGGCAATTTTTCGCGAACGATGAAGAGAATTCTTTAGTATATTGTTTGAATGTAAAATGCTTGATTAATACATTAAAACCTAATGCATACAAAGACGATGAGTGGAGACTATTTACTGATTCGTCAAAAAGAAGTCTCAAAGCTGTTCTACTCCATAACGGACGCACATACCCATTCCAATAGCACACTCGATCAAGCTGAAAGAGACTTATGAAAATTTACAGATTGTATTGGAAAAAATAAAGTATTCGGAACATCTCTGGCAAATTTGTGGTGATCTGAAAATTGCAACAATACTTTTAGGACAACAATCGGGTTTCACAAAAAATCCCTGCTTCTTATGTTTATGGGATAGTAGGGGCAGGAAACAACACTATGTTCAGAAAGAGTGGCTAACGAGAACGAATTTCGATCCCGGTAGTAAAAACATCATACGGGTACCATTAATTGATCCTCCAAAATATCTGCTACCACCATTACATATTAAGCTGGGTCTTATGAAGCAGTATGTCAAAGCTCTGAATAAAGATGGCAACTGTTTTCAGTATTTGAGAGAAAAGTTTCCCGCGATAAGTGAAGCTAAATTAAAAGAGGGGATTTTCGATGGACCTCAAATTCGGAATTTATTTTCAGACGAAAATTTTCTTGATGAAATGAGTGATATTGAAAAAACTGCGTGGCTAAGTTTTAAAAATGTATCTCAGGCCTTCTTAGGAAATACGAAAAGTGAGAATTACCAGAACTTAGTTGACGAGTTATTGGAAAGTTATAAAAATTTAGGTTGCTTGATGAATCTTAAACTGCACTTCCTACACTCTCACCTCGACTATTTCCCTCAAAACCTCGGAGATTATAGTGAAGAACAAGGAGAACGATTCCATCAAGATATAAGCGAAATGGAGAGTCGGTATCAAGGAAGGTGGAACGTCAACATGATGGCAGATTTTTTCTGGACGCTGAAGAGAGATATAAAGAAAGAAAATATGAAGAGAAAGAGAAATCCACTGTACCGAACATTTGAGGAAAAAAGAGTTCGTTATACAAGAAGAACGGTGTGATGTCTATCAGAGATGTCCAAAGTTCGATACTTTGGTATCGCGCTACCCCAAAATTACTCGCTACTGATGTATCGAGTAGCGAAAATTATTTCGCTACTTCGATACATATGTATCGACAAGTAAGCGTTACTCGATACATTCGTAGCGAGTAGCGACAAAAATTTTCGATATGCGATACTTTTGTAGCGAGGAGCGACAAAATTTTCGATACGCGATAATTTAGCAGCGAGGAACGACAAGATTTGCGATATGCGATACTCTTGTATCGAGGATCGACAAAATTTTCGATACGCGATACTTCAGCAGCGAGGAACGACAAAATTTGCGATACGCGATAGTCTTGCAGCGAGGAACGACAAAATTTTCGATACGCGATACTTTAGCAGCGAGGAACGACAAAATTTTCGATACGCGATACTTTTGTATCGAGGAGCGACAAAATTTTCGATACGAGATATTAATAACGCAGAGCGACAACATTTTCGCTACAAATGTTTCGAGTATCGAAATTTTTTTCGCTACTCGTTACAAGGGTATAGATTATAGAAATAGTACTGCAACAATTTAGTGCTCGATAGATATATCTTTGCGGATAAGTGATCTTGAAGGTGCACGCAGAGAGAGGGAGAGAGACAGAGAGACAGATGGAGAGAGACAGAGTCAGAGACAGAGACAGAGCCAGAGACAGAGACAGAGAGACAGAGAGAGAGAGAGACACAGAGAGAGAGAGAGAAGGGGGAGAGAGGGAGAGAGGGAGAGAGGGCGAGAGGGGGAGAGGGGGAGAGTGAGAGAGAGAGAGAGAGAGAGAGAGAGAGAGAGAGAGAGAGAGAGAGAGGGCGAGAGGGGGAGAGGGGGAGTGAGAGAGAGAGAGAGAGAGAGAGAGAGAGAAAGAGAGAGAGACAGGGAGACAGGGAGACAGGGAGACAGAGAGACAGAGAGACAGAGAGACAGAGAGACAGGGAGACAGAGAGACAGAGAGACAGAGAGACAGAGAGACAGAGAGCCAGAGAGACAGAAAGACAGAGAGACAGAGAGACAGAGAGACAGAGAGACAGAGAGCCAGAGATACAGAGAGAGAGAGAGAGAGAGAGAGAGACAGAGAGCCAGAGATACAGAGAGAGAGAGAGCGAGAGAGGGGGGGGGAAGGGGGGGGGAGGGGGCGCAGGGAGGGTGGAGCGGGGGCAGGGGGAGAGAGGCATAGGGAGAGGGAGACAGGTGGTGAGAGAGACAGGGGCAGAGAGCGACCGGGGAGAGAGAGGGGCGGGGAGGGGGGCGAGAACGCGAGAGAGAGTAAGAGAGGCGACTAGGGGGAGAGGGGGACGGAGGTAGAAGGAGTGGTAGAGCGGGAGAGGGTGTTCAGAGGGGAAGGGAGGGAGAAGGTGGTGGAAGAGGGGAAGAGGGAGAGGGAGAGAGCGGGGAGATTACGAAATGGTCGGAAAAGAAGAACGATGATATGTAAAATGCACATCATTTGCCTTTTCAATTTTTCTTTATTTTTATGATATATTATTTTAAACAATAAATCACGATTGACCTCTACTCCCAAGCCAATGGGTCATAACCATTGTCTGCGTACCCATACCTGTCGTACGCGGTGTTATGACCACCGTATGGGTAATCAGTTCGGTCGTACGTGTACCCATGGCTATCGTATGGGATGTAATATTGCCCACGTCCGCGCCCGCGCCAACGCCAGCGCTCACGCGCGTCGCGCCGCCGGTACCACGCTGCCCTGCTGCGTCCCGCGGCCACTCTCCAACGTTCTGTACAGTAGAAAATATATTCATTAATAAAATTAATGTACCGGTTAATGCATTTATAAACAAATTAAATCTCTATCCAGAAGTGTATATGCACGCGAAAAAATGCTTGGCTGTACGTTTGACCGGTTGTATAACTCGAGAACCACTGAACTGATTTCAATGAACATTCCATATGAGAGAATCTTATGATTCGCAATAGGTTGCAGAATGTAGTACGTATCGAAATATAGTATTCCACGAAGTGGCAATAAAATACATGTAACATTTAAAAACGCTAAAAATCAAAATATGCAGGTTAATGAATGCACCATGTGCTATTTCAAAATGGATTTGAACACGAATCGAACCCAATGAAGAGAATTCCAAATAGAAAAGCGACACTTTAATTTTTGTGAAGTGTCTAAAATGGTAAAATTTATTTTGATTATTCATCTTTTTTAATTAGGACTTTTTTAACTTTCGATTGTTTTTGATCCAAAAACAAAAAATCGGAGATCATTTTTCGTTAAACTTCAAATTTCTGTAATAAAAAAACTCACTACATCACTTCATAAATACTTTTTCCACAAATTTCTTACGTGGTCTTTCCGATATCTCCACATGTCTTTCGACGATGACGTTACGCGGCTCTGCTTCTACAGGTAACATTTGTTGTTGTTGCTGTTGCAACTGTTCCTGCAACTTCAGTTGCATTTCGGCCAGACGCAGCTGCAATTGCATGGAGTATGTCTGCCGTTCCACTTCCTTCGTCTCACACTCTGCTTCTTTCTTCTCTTTTTCCTCTTTCTTCAGCTTTTCCTCTTTCAACTTTTCTTCTTCGAGCTTCACCTCTACCTTCTTTTCTTTTCTCGCTCTCTCATTAGAGTTACCCATTTCTGCAATTATAATTTTTTCTCAGTATTAATGATATAAAACAATGTTATGCCTCAATTATAAAGCCGCACTGTCTCTCACTTATTTTCTATTGAATATCTTTTTAAATTATATTTAGAGAATTTGGCACAGATATAGATATTGTGCCCCAAGGACAAGCCCATGACTCCATGTCATCTCGCTGTCTGTGTGTGTGTCTATCTCTCTCTCTCTCTCTCTCTCTCTCTCTCTCTCTCTCTCTCTCTCTCTCTCTCTCTCTCATGTTTAACGCGAGGTAAAAGAGAAAAGGAAATAAAACAAAACAATGTATACAGAAATGAAACGGCCGACCGTTTGACAGGGAATGTCCCGTACAGATTATGGGACACAAAACAAGAGTGAGCGAGAGAAGACAAGGCGATCAGATATTGGTGCAAAAGTATGAATACGCTCGTTTCTCTCAGGATATCATAACGAAAGAAATGAAGAAAAAAAGAAAGAGAGAGAGAGAGAGAGAGAGAGAGAGAGAGAGAGAGAGAGAGAGAGAGAGAGAGAGAGAGAGAGAGAGAGAGAGAGAGAGAGAGAGAGAGGGAGAGAAGGAGGAAGAGAAAGAGAGACAAATGTATGAAAATGTAGTAGCTTTCCGGTAAATTGACAAAATATTCACGCTCGTAGAATATTACCTGATTATTAACTAAAAACAATTCAAGTAATTTTTAAATGACTTTTCAGAAATATTATTATTGAAGGTTAATAATGAAAATTGTTAAAGAAAGCTTTTGTCTTACAGATTTTCATTAAAACTTCAGTGACGAAGTTTTGATTGAAATACATCTTTTATTCTTGAATCTTACAATTTTTGTATTTGAATATTTAATTAAAGATTACGAATGAAAATTGAGCAGCGCGTGAAAATAACGTTAATTTACTGTTATACTACGTGAAACATATATGATTATTAAGAGTACTTACCGCTTGCGTCGAAGATTCCACACAAAGTGATCTGAAGATCAATGGAAAAAGTGTCCACATTGCCTGTTCTTCAGCATACACATATTCACTTTATTTTGAAATCATTCTCTCTCCGTCTGCTGTAGATGCTCATTGTCTATATATACAAAACATATATATATATATCTTGTAGATTGGAGCACGATGTCTCACGTAGTCACCGGGGAATACGATATTGTTATGGATTCTCACGAACTTTCCCGTTGAGTTTCGGAGTTTGAAAGCATTTAACGTATGAGTGTTTCTTGCGAACGAAATAATATCACGATATATTTAATTGAATTTGTAGAAAACTGTCGTGTTTTCCTGACCCTAAAGAGCTTCTAACGAATTTCATTCAGTGGAAATGCAAGAAGTGTTGGTGTTTTTTTAAACATCTTTTGTCGGCATTTTTTTGCTGATTGAAGATTGTAATCTTTTCACGAATATTTGGATTTACATGAGTGGGGCCGACGTTCCGGAATATTGTATCTTCTGAGGTAAGTTCAGTTTTATTTCATTATTATCCTCAAAAATACGCATGAAAATAAAGCAGCAGTTTTTTTTTGCTGGAAGTGAAAAGTTTCACGTAAAGGGATACCATCATTATTATTAATTAGTATTAATTATATAAATGAATACTATATAATATAATATATAAATAAATAAATATAATATATAAATATAATAAATATATATAAGGCGTTCCACGCCAAATCGGCCACTTTTGAAATTCGCATTTTTTATTGTTTTGATTTTTTTTCCTGTAATAAAGCTCATCGAAAGGAACTCGTCAGATTTTTTTTAAATTTTTATGTCAACACGTTGATTGGAAACGAATTTTAGAAAAACTTCCGATTGTTTTCTTCAGATATCAATAACTCGCTCAAAAATGCAGTAAGTCTATAGTTTACTGCATGTTCTCAAACGAAAGTACGTTTTTTAACTAAAATTTTGACCCCTCCTCCATTAGGAGGAGGGGTCAAAATTTTAGTTAAAAAACGTACTTTCGTTTGAGAACATGCAGTAAACTATCAAAACATTACATGAATCAATTTTTTCATTTCTAAACATGAAATGTTTTTTCCACACAGTTAGCCTCCTTCGAGTTTGATGTAAATTTTTTATAAAAACTATTATTTTTTTGAGAAATTTTAAGCGTAGTATGATCATGGGAAAATCGTCCCTTGTATATTTTTATAATTAAAATATAGATTTTTTTATAATCAATTATCTATAACTCCCGGAAAAATTGAACAAAGCGAATCGTCTAGGGGGTCAAAATTTTTGTTCTGAAGTGTACTTTTGTTTAAAAATATGTGAAAATTTATTCCAAGTTTACATCACCTAGTTTTTCCAATTCCAAGATAAAATAACCTTTTTTCATAACGATTGTACTAATTAATTTGTTTCTTTAATGTTTGTACGGAAGCATGATTCATTTAATGAATTTTAAGCTAAGTAGGAACGTGAGAAAATAGATAGTACTATTTTTCAAATTGTCAATGTTATTAAAGATTTTTGTTGTTGATTTAACTAATATTTCCCTACAATTATACTAGTCTTGAAATGCATTAAATGAATGTAGTTTCCTATAAAAATTTAACAGCACAATCAAAAGGGACTAACACTGCGGGAAAAAACATTTCTTGCTTGTAATTAAAAAATTGATTTATGTAATCTTTAAATAATTGTTGATATATTTTTAAATGAAAGCACCTGTTAAAACGAAAAATTTGACTCCCTTATCCATTTGGTTTGTATGATTTTTCAGGGATTTGTGCATGATTAATAGTAAAAAAATTCGCAATTTAATTATAAAAAATACAACCAACGATTTTTCCGTCATCAAACTAGGCTTAAAAGTCATTAACCCATTAACGCCGAGGTGATCAGAATTTTTACTAACTTTTCAACGTGTTTATTTATTATGTTATCGGACCAAAAAAATAATGCAAGACCTCTATTCCTACGCGGAATTCGATGCTCTTTCAGAATCTGAGCTCAAAATTTCGAGTAGACACCGAGAAAAAAAATATGGCCGATTTAAACGTGAAAAACGTGAAAATTTTCGAAAAAAAATTTTTTTCGCATTTTTTTTCACAATGATACCGCAAAGCTATCAACTTTTTACAATGATCAGAGGTGATCATGGCACTCGAACATTAAGAGGAATTTTTTTCAGAAAAATTCATCGACGCGTTTTTTCAAAATGGCGGCGAGAATGAAAAAATTTTATAAAAATCTTAATCTATCGGTTTCTTCAAAACTATAAACTTGAGAAAAAAATTTCTGAGAACAAAAATGGCTTAAAATTAGTCGAAGAATACTCTTAAATTTTTTCAGAATTTTTGAAAATAATTTTTAATTTTCGAAAATTTCAAAAAATCGAATTTTTCAAAAATACCTGAAAAATTTTTGGAAAAATTTGAGAGTGTTCCTTGACTAATTTTAAGACTTTTTTGTTGTTAAAAATTCTTTCATAAAGTCAATAGGTTTAGAGAAAAAAAATTTTCTTGAATGGTACATAAAATTTTGTTTCTATCTACCACTACAAAATTCACGAACAAACTCGTATATCCTTTCACTTGTGCATGGACACATATGTTGTATACAATTTTTACATGAATTATAGGTAAAGCATATAAAAAAATATTAGTTTTCACTTTTTCAATACATTTGTTATGTCACGAAAACGTTCAAAATCTTCTGCTTCATTGCATGCAGAGCATGAATCGGATTATTCGGATAGTGATTCCGACGAAAACATTTTGATTCCGAATGCAGACAATTCAGGCTCCGATGATTCTGATTCCGATTGTGATTCGATATCTGATTCAGATTCTGAACATGATTTCACAATACCAAATATTACTTATAAAAAAGCTTGTGCTACTTATTCTGAAAACTTAGATAAACTTGAAAAAAATCACGAATTCATTTGGATCGATGGCGAGAAATCATATCCAAATACTTGTGAAGAAACAATATTATTATCTGAAGCTACAAAAAAGAATATACAGGCGTGCGAGCCTTTCCAATTGTTTGAAACCTTTTTTTCCGCCGAAATGAAACAATATATAATTGATGCGTCTAAAGAGAATAATTATGATCTGAAATTACAAGATCTTGACACTTTTATAGGTATAGTTATTTTCAGTTCATTCAATAAAAGAAAGTCTCAGAGAGATTATTGGTCATCTGATCCATTCTTATCTAGTGAAATTGTTTCTTCTGCAATGACTCGCGATAAGTTTGAAGAAATCAAGTCTAAAATAAAATATTCAAAAGCTGAAGACAAGGATCCAAACGATAGAGGGTGGCGGGTTCGTTCGATGTTGAAACTTTTCCAAAACAACCTCCTAAAGTTCGGAATATGGAAAACTTCTATATCTATTGATGAAATAATGGCCAAGTCTTGTGCAAAAACTGTTTTGAAACAATTTATTCGAGGGAAACCAATAAGGTTTGGTTTGAAATTTTAGGGTTTATGCACTTCAGACGGCTATCTACTAAATTTAGATCTATATTGCGGTAAAAATTCCCAAACCGGAAACAAATTAGTAAAATGTGCTTTAGGTACTCGTGTAGTATTGCATTTATTAGAAACTTTTTTTCGGCTAATAAATTATAATAAAATCCCCGCATTTCATTTGTACTTTGATAATTTTTTTACAAATATGGATTTAATTTTACGCTTGCAAAAATTACGTTTGAAATGCACTGGCACTATCAGAGACAATCGAGTCAAAGAAAAGAATATACTTGAAAAGAAAGCTCCACGAGGTACTTATATTGTAAAACATGATCGAAATAGTGACATAAATTTCATCACTATTATGGATTCGAAGCCCGTTTCAATAGCTTCAACTGCTGCAGGTGTAAGTCCACTATCAACTTCGAGAAGATATAGTTCAGAGGCTCGATCCAAAACTGATATACCTTTTCCGCAAGCTTTTCATTTGTACAACAAATTTACGGGTGGTGTTGACGTGCATGATGGACACTGCAATAATGTACTTCCAAGTATACGTTCCAAAAAATGGACATGGGTCGTTTTTATAAGATTTATACAGCCATCCATTACAAATGACCACGTAATTTTCAATGCTACACGTGATGGAAAGAAAAAAAGTGGAATAAAAGAGTTAACTACTTCAATTGCTAAATATTATATTCAAAAAGGTCAAACAAGTAAAACACTTCATACACGATCTAATAGGGACAAATTAAAAAATTGTTCAAATGAAAAATGTCCAATAAGAACAAGGATCTATTGTAAAAAATGCAATCTATATGTATGCAATAATTGTTGGGCAAAAAAGCACTGATAAAAGAAATGTTAAAATGAAAGACAAGAAGACTCACGGAAAGAAGCACTCCGAAACGTGAGGCAAGGGGACTCACGAAAAAAAAGCACCCCAAAACGTGAGAGGCAAGGGGACTCACGAAAAAAAAGCACCCCGAAACGTGAAAGGCAAGGGGACTCACGAAAAAAGCACCCCGAAACGTGAGAGGCAAGGAGACTCACGAAAAAAAGCACCCCGAAACGTGAGAGGCAAGGGGACTCACGAAAAAAGCACCCCGAAACGTGAGAGGCAAGGGGACTCACGAAAAAAAAGCACCCCGAAACGTGAGAGGCAAGGGGACTCACGAAAAAAAAGCACCCCGAAACGTGAGAGGCAAGGGGACTCACGAAAAAAGCACCCCGAAACGTGAGAGGCAAGGGGACTCACGAAAAAAAAGCACCCCGAAACGTGAGAGGCAAGGGGACTCACGAAAAAAAGCACCCCAAAGGAGACAAAGTTCTACCACGTCCACGCCGTTGTCTCTGGGTAATGCTAAGAGTAGAAAAAAACAATGTATATGCACAGAATCAGAAAAGAAGTAGTCAAGGAACACTTGAAGGAAATTTTTCCAAAAATTTTTCAGGTATTTTTGAAAAATTGAATTTTTTGAAATTTTCGAAAATTAAAAATTGTTTTCAAAAATTCTGAAAAAATTTAAGAGTATTCTTTGACTAATTTTAAGCCATTTTTGTTCTTAGAAATTTTTTTCTCAAGTTTATAGTTTTGAAGAAACCGATAGATTAAGATTTTTATAAAATTTTTTCATTCTCGCCGCCATTTTGAAAAAACGCGTCGATGAATTTTTCTGAAAAAAATTCCTCTTAATGTTCGAGTGCCATGATCACCTCTGATCATTGTAAAAAGTTGATAGCTTTGCGGTATCATTGTGAAAAAAAATGCGAAAAAAATTTTTTTTCGAAAATTTTCACGTTTTTCACGTTTAAATCGGCCATATTTTTTTTCTCGGTGTCTAATCGAAATTTTGAGCTCAGATTCTGAAAGAGCATCGAATTCCGCGTAGGAATAGAAGTATTGCATTATTTTTTTGGTCCGATAACATAATAAATAAACACGGTGAAAAGTTAGTAAAAATTCTGATCACCTCGGCGTTAATGGGTTAAAAGAATGGTAGTTTTTGATAAAGATTCAAGAGGAAAATCGAAGGGAGCTAACACTATGGAAAATAATATTTCTCGCTTAGAATTTGAAAAATTGTTGTATTTAATATTTTGATGAATTCCTACATATTCTTAAACGAAAGTACGTTTTAAAACTAAAATTTTGACCCCTCATCCATTCGGTTTACTGCATTTTTGAGAGAGTTATTGATATTTGAAGAAAAAAATCGGAAAATTTCTAAAAAAATCGTTTCCGATGAACGTGTTAAGATGAAAATTAAAAAGAAATCAGATCAGTTGCTTTCAATGAGTTCTATTAGAGGAAAAAAAATCAACACAATAAAAAATGCGAATTTCAAAAGTGGCCGATTTGGCATGGTATGCGCCATATATAATATATAAAAATAACATAAAAGTAATATAAATTAGTATTAAAGGTATACTTAATTAGTATAAAGGTATACTAAAGGTATTAGTATTAAAGGTACCTTTAATAAATTTAAATTTAATAATTTTTTATTAAATAATTTAATAAATAAAAATTAATAAATTTTAATTTAATAAGTTTTAATTTAATTAAATAAAATTAAATAATTATTTAATAAAATAATAATTTATTAAATTTTAATTTAATAAAAATTTAATAAAGAGAATATGCCTGTGATTTTTTTGTCGTGAACCAAAACTTTTTTTCTCTTACACCGTACGGAATGAAATTGAGAATTGGAAAGTCAATACGTGAATAACATAAAGGACCACATGGATGGAATAATCCATTATTTTTCAATAATATATTCCACAATTCATAAATAGCAATTCATGGATTACATGTTGAAAAAATAAGGCAAAAATAGAAAGTATCGATATCAGAACCTCTGACTAAAATATTCATTACATTTATTACGTTTGCAATTTGGAAAATTGTTGCGATTTTCTTTTTAGAATTGTAGGTATAGTTGAGCAATACTCTGAAAGAAATTAATAGTAGATAAATATTGATAGAAGTGTTCGAATCAATTGTTGTATTTAAGTTTATTAACATGACGGTGGATAAACACCAACATGAAATTTTGGTACAGTAATTTATTTACAAGCTTGGAATGATTTTGTTGAAAAAGCCGTCCATATTTTTTCTATCGTGCTGGTGGTAAATTTCAATACAATAATTTATACAAATTTTCAAAAATAATTTTATCAATAACTAAAAATCGAAATAGTGTGCACGGAGAGACAAATATCACAAAAATTACCGTGCTCTGCATAACAAATTAGGTACGAAAGACTTTACTGGGCTAGTTTATCGAAAAACAAATTAAACATTTCAATGAGCATCGCAGTATTTGAAATAAGGCTATGAATTTTTGGGATACCGCATAGTCAAATTACGAAATGTCTATAATTTTTTGTAATATGGCACAGTAAAATTTCGTAAACAGCACTGTAAAAAGTCTAATTACTAAATAAAAGTCCTTTTGCCGGAATTCCTTATAATTATTCTGAAACATTTCTGTCCGTGTTTGATTAAAAAATGTGTAATAAAACAAAAATTCCAACAGAGGCTCAGTTTCCTTACAGAAAAATAAATTTTCTGTTTGAAAATGCGGATGATTATTTTTCTTCCGTAGAATTTTTTCTTCTTAAATATACATGCCGTAGCGATGAATTTTCATGCAATGTATCCAGATAGTGATGGGCTAATGTGGATTTTATGCTATTTTTTCACTTTCGACTTTTTTTACTAGACAGTTTACACTCATGATACTATAATCAATTAATTCCATATGGTTAATGAATAATGTTATCTGGGGGAAAACAGTTTATACATGCAAGTATATTTATTAGTTTTAACATTGATATAGAAAAAATCACGCAAACACTTATCTATTTACAATTTTTTTATGTAGGAAATAATTTAAAAAGTGATGGCAGAGGAAACCAGCTGTTCTTCCGGGAACTTAAATCGGAGTAAGTTATAGTCTGTCTGATAATCGTTTTTAGAAATTTGTTCTGAACCCTATGTTTCTTGTTGTTTAATAAAGCAAACAGTAGTATTTTGACTAGAAATGGTTATAAGAAAAAAACCATGTAAAATTGTAATAAAAAATATAGTTGGGTGCTGTTTTAGCTGATATATCTGGGGCATTCCACACCAAATAAGCCACTTTCGAAATTCGCACTTTAAATTGTTTCGATTTTTTTTCTCTAATACAGTTCATTGACAAGAACTCGTCTCATTTTTTTTAAATTTTTATCTCGACACGTTCATCGGAAACGAATTTTTGAAAAATGTTCCGATTTATTTCTTTAAATATCTATAACTCTCTTTAAAAAATGCGGTGAACCGAATGGATGAGGAGTCAAATTTTTAATTTTAAAACATACTTTCATTAAAAAATATGCAGAAAATTATCGAAACATAACATGAATCAAATTTTTCAATTCTAAGCATGAAATGTTTTTTCCCAAATAGTTAGCCCCCTTCGATTATGCTGTTCATTTTTTATAAAAAACTATTATTTTATTAAAGAATTTTAAGCCTAGTGTGATCGTAGGGAAATCGTCCATTGTATATTTTTATAATTAAAATAGAGATTTTTTTTATAAATAATTATCTATAACTCCCTGAAAAAACGAACAAAGCGAATCATCTAGGGGCTTCAAATTTTTGTTCTGAAATGTACTTTTGTTTAAAAATATGTGAAAAATTATTCGAAGTTTACGTCACCGCGTTTTTCCAATCCATAGCGCTTGTACTAATTGATTTGTTACTTTAATGTTTGTACGGAAGCATGATTCATGTAATGAATTTTAAGCTAAGTACAAACGTGAGAAAATAGCTAGTTCTATTTTTCAAGTTGTTAATTTCATTACAGATTTTTGTTGTTGATTAGACTAATATTTCCCCACCATCATACTAGTTTAAAATGCATTAAATGAATTTCCTATAAAAATCCTATAAAATTTTTCCTATAAAAATATCCTATAAAAAGTTTCCTATAAAAATTTAGCAGCAAAATGAAAAGGGACTAACACTGCGGGAAAAAAATTTCTTTGCTTATAATAAAAAAATTGATTTATGTAATCTTTAAATAATTGTTGACATATTTTTAAACGAAAGCACCTGTCAAAACGAAAAATTTGACCCCCTTATCCATTCGGTTTGTATGCTTTTTCAGGGATTTATGTATGATTAATAGTAAAAAATATCCACAATTTAATTATAAAAAATACAACGAATGATTTCCCCATCATCAAACTAAGCTTAAAAGTCATAAAAAAATGATAATTTTTAATAAAAATTCAAGATCAAAATCGAAGGGGGAAAATAACATTTCTCGCTTCGAATGTAAAAAATTGTTGTATGTAATATTTTGATGAATTCCTACATATTCTCATCCGAAAGTACATTTTAGAACTCAAATTTGGACCCCTCATCCATTCTGGTTACTGCATTTATGAGAGAGTTATTGATATTTGAAGAAAAAATCGGAAAATTTGTCAAAAAATCGTTTTCGATGAACTTGTTAAAATAAAAATTTGAAAAAAATCAGATGAGTTCTTTTCAATTAGCTTTATTAGAGAAAAAAAATCAACACCATAAAAAATGCGAATTTCAAAAGTGGCCGATTTGGCGTGGAATATCCCATCTATACATGTAAATCTTTGTGCCGAACAACTATTCGACAAGAATTTTCACATTATTGTTTGAGTATGTACAAATGTAAACTATGTCGATAGACGTAACGGCAGAGGAGGTCGAATCAATCGACCCTGCTGATATTGAAGAAAATTTGACAAACTCTGATATCGAGGAGCGAGAAAATCATCAATTGCTCTTGGACGAGTGCGACAATCATGTATTTTCTGATGGCAAATATGTTAAAATCATCGTCGAAAAATCGTCACTCAAAGGGAGGCTTGTTGGTATTTGCCAATTGTGTCCGCAGCACCACGAGATAAGTGGATCATTTAAGACGCTGTCGAATTTCAGAACACACATCAAGGTAAATTCGCAGACCATTCATTCCCTAGGAATATCAATGTTATATGAAACGAGCTGCGAATGTATTTTTATTGTTTTATAATATATTTACAGTCGATGCATAAAACACACCTCGACGAATTCGACAATTATAAACTCAGCAAACGACAGCAGCCAAAAATCCGAGATCGAGAGGTTGTTACTACGTGCAAATTCTCTCAAAAAAATTTCGAAAGTAACGTTGTGAATTATGTACTTGAAAGTATGGCCCTCTTGAGCACTGTCGAGATGCCAAGTTTTCGAAGATTATTTGATGGTGAGTCCGTAGGAAAATTAAGGTATCTTGTATACAGTCAAGAATTTTAAAAATTCTACACTAAGTTGTTTTTCAAAATTTCGACTAATGAATCGAGTTCATAAAAGTATATCCAAAATATTTCACGCAATTATTGCATTTATTGAAAATTAATTCGTGCCATCAATGCAGATTAGAATATCAAGCAAACGAACAAGTCGTTAAAGCACTTGTCGCGGAATACGCTTTGCAGGCGAATTAGCATTTTGTTTGAAGAGAAGATGAAAGAAATTCGTAACCGCCTTGAAAAAGAAGCGACTTACGTCTGCACTACAGTAGATATATGGACTTCGCGAAGTCGCCGATTTTTAGGTGTAACAGCTCATTGGGTACGGTACTATCTAAATTAACAGTGGTTGTCTAAAACAAAGTTTTTTTTACTGCATATAAATAACCACGAGAGAGAGAGAGGGGGGAGGGCGGGAGAGAGAGGGGGGGAGAGAGGGAGAGAAAGAGGGAGGGGGGGGGGGAGAGAGAGAGAGAGAGAGATTGATTGATTGATTGATTGATGTTTATTTACCTTAGAAAACTATAAGGCAATTCGCAATACAAATTGAAACTTAACGCTAATTATACTGTTTAAAATTACATTATCAATAATATCGGCGATAATTGTACTAGTTCCACTAGTTCATAGCAATAGAGCAACGTAATATGAATTAAAATTTGAAACTATAATACTGCTAAGTACAGAATAGCAAAATAATAAAAAGAAGAACGCAATATAATACTATAAAATAACACCGCAATCCATATGAATAGTTGGTAGCTAACACAGCTCACTCACAACTCCAACAGTAATGACCTCTCAGACTCCAACAAATGCGCATATAATTTTAGTTTAAAAGCCTCCAAGCTCAGAGCCGAGGTGACATCATCAGGCAGTGAATGCCAAACATAGCACGACGAAATACGAAAAGAATCCCGAAAAGTTGTTGTACGGCATCGCGGAATTGCAAAAGTGCTCGTGCGAGGCCTAAGAGACCTACCACTCGGATGCGCGACTCTGGAGAAAAGCTCACTGATATAGCCCGGAGCCTGCCCATTAATGATCTTAAATACTGCTATCCCCTGAAAATATACTCTCCGATTCTTAACTGATAGCCACCCTAGCCGGAGTCTATAAGGGGTTATATGAACATCCATTCTGAGATCAAATATGAAGCGTATACACATGTTTACCAGACGCTGAAGCTTAGAGTTCAATTCCTCCGAAAGATTGTGATAAACCAAGCAACAGTAATCCAAATATGGGAAAATAAGAGCCGATACCAGCTTGATTCTTAGGTCCACAGGCAGCGAGTTGCGCAAAAACTTCAATCTATAAAGCGCCAAATTCACCCGACTAGAAATGGACAATACATGAGCATTCCACGATAGGTTCGCACATAACATGACCCCAAGATTGCGCACTTCTTGCGCATACGGCAGTGAGACGCCATTAACAGTAATAGAGGGAAGTCTATCAAAGTTAATGGCTTGAACACGAGCAGCGCTACCCATTACCAAGACCTTACACTTAGAGACATTCAATGCCAACCCATTTTCAACCGAGAAATCATAGATAGCCTTAACATCGGTCTCAATTTTCGCCAAGGCATTATGTAAATCATAAGGCTCACAGGAGAGATAAATTTGTGTATCATCCGCAAAGACCATATAGTCCGAATAATGGAGAGCCCGACCAATATCATTGATAAATAATGAGAACAAAATTGGTCCTAACACAGAACCCTGAGGGACTCCCATAGAAGTATATCGCCACTGCGAATAATTTCCTAGATCATCAACTACAGCCTGCGATCTACCACTCAAATAAGAATACATGAATTGCAATGCATCATCATCAAAACCAATTTGCTTGAGCTTAGCCAACAATTTGCAGTGTGGAACCGTATCAAACGCCTTGGAAAAATCGAATAGTACCAGAATCGTCAATAACCCAGCATCAACAGCAGCGCGTGCATCGTCACAGATACGAATAAGGGCGGTCTGAGTACTAAACTTACACCTATAAGCTGACTGTCTATGGTCTAGCAAATTGTGGCGATCTAAAAATAATATGATCTGATGCTTCAAAATGCGTTCGAATATTTTAGAAAGCGTTGACAAATTAGCAATAGGGCGAGTGTCCGAGAGAGATGAAGGAATCTTACATTTGAGGAGTGGCCTGATAAATGCTCTCTTCCACGCAGTGGGAAAACACTTGTGAGTAATAGCCATGTTGAAAATTAACCTTAAATATATCAGTAAGCCTGGAAGAGCATTTTTTACAGCAACATTTGAGATACCATCAGGGCCGGTCGCAAGGGATGAAGAAGATAGTGCGTTGATTTGTTTAATAATTGCATCGTCATGAACTTCGCAAAACGAAAATACATGCTGACCACGTGGAAGAGACGATAAAATATTAAAAATCTCATTGCGAGTAAACACATGATCATAGGAAGAAATCGAACAGTAGTAAGAGTTTAAACTCTCTGGATCGAAAAAATTTAAAGGTGAACTCCTACTCACTTTCACCAATCCCAAGCGCCCTAATTCCCTCCACAAAGAAGCCGGTTCACACAGAGAACATAATTTGGCCATATTATAATCATTCTTCGCTTTTTTAATATCTATAGTTAGTTGGTCACGATAATGTCTATACTCTGCAAAGCCCAATAAACTATTCGAACGCTTGGCCCGTTTATATAGCCGATTTTTCTCCTTACTCCGAGACCGTAGCTCAGACGTATACCATGGCGAGGGTCGACAAGAGACAGTAATTGTGCGTAAAGGAGCATGAAAGTCCATAGCCTTGATCAGTCCACTCAGAACAACGCCTACACCTTCATCCACCATGTCATTAGAGACCATAAACCGCGAAATGAATTCCTGAACCGTAGGGAAATAGGATTTGACTGTATCGGCATACCGAACTCTGTCAAATTCCACCAGCGAACGCCGCTGAACAGTACGAGGGCTTTTTGCCGAACAATCAAATCCGATGGACAATTTTAACATGTCATGACCATTTATGAAAGGAGCTTCAGAAGTTGAAAAATTCATCACTTTATCTAAGCAATCAACAATCGCTACATCAAGCCATGAATCGCAACCAACTATGTGAAAAGTAGCAGTCGAAGGAACCAACGATAGCCCCAAAGAATAAATAAAGTTTTTCAAGTGATTGGCTTCATAATTTCTGAGTAAAAGATTGCAGTTAAGATCACCCACTATAACTATATTTTTATAAGCATGCGAGACCCTGTTTAGAGCCTCCGAAAAAGCTTCAAACATGCGACCCTTGGGTCGTCTATAGACAGAAGCTAGTAATAGAGAGTCATTTCCTGAACCAGCTATGTCAAGAAGCAGGAACTCAGGTGAATTTGAAAACGCACTAGGAGACCGATCAAGAATTCTAGTTCTTAACGAGAAATGAATGTAACAGGCTACTCCCCCACCTTCCTTACCCTCGCGATCATTCCTGATCAAATAATAGTTATCTAGCTTAACGAGCTGATCGGGAATGTGCGAGTGAAGCCATGTCTCAGAAATAGCAATGACATGATAGAAATTTGAAGCAAAGTACTCACGGATTTGATCGATATGGGCAGGCAATGAGCTAGCATTGAACTGAGCAATTTTAATGAACTTGGGTGTGATTACTCTACACAAAGAGGAATTATTATTCAGAGAGCAAGATGCGCTATTCCTCCGTCACAACAACTTCGCAAGATCATTCACAGATTGAATCAAGTGCCGGGATTCTCCGTCTGCCTTACGAGCAAATACCGAGTCATTGAAAGTCCATACCTGTTTGATACCGAGGGCCTTGGCTCTGAGCTGAGCCGCAATAAATAATTTATGAGTCTCCGGGGAAAGCATCTCACTTAAATAAATCTTCTGATTACAAGTACTTGGCGGAGAATCATCAAAAATCTCGGATCTCAATAGGTCCTTTTTACCCCGTTTCTTATCGAGGACAATACCACGGACAGACCCCGAGGTGAGGGCAACAACATACGAGACATTATTCTGTGAGACCGAAGTGCCCGCACCGGTAGTCGGTTTCCGCGGCAAAGCACGAACAGAGAGAATATGTGACGTAAGATGCGGAATCCCCAGAACTTCAAAAATACGCACTACTATATCATGTGGGGACATGGAGACATCTGATGGAATACCAGACATCTTCATCTCGCACGCACTATTTTGGCTTTTGCGCAAGGGCACAGATGCAGATTTTAGCATGACTATTTCTTTTTTAAGTAAGTCGTTCTCCTGCCGGAGTTCAGCAACGCTTTCACTCACCTCTTGTCGGAGCTGGATAAAATTTTCAGTGTGCTCATTCACAAGCCCTTCAAGAGAAGAGAGAGAGAGAGAGAGAGAGAGAGAGAGAGAGAAAATTTTCAGTGTGCTCATTCACAAGCCCTTCAAGAGAGAGAGAGAGAGAGAGAGCGACAGGCAAAAGGTATATTTTATTTACACATGGGCGTTACAGATCGATTCATCAACATTGATGCGGAAATCTGTTGCCATTGCGTGTCAGAGGTTTCCTGGGACGCATTCAGCGGAAAGAATAGCGGAAGTTTTGATGGACATCAATGAGTCTTTCGGATTGGATTCGGAGAAATTAGTCGCAACTGTTACAGATAATGGTTCCAATTTTGCGAAAGCATTCCGTGAGTTTGGGTTAAACTCACTCGACAGCTTTTTGACTGGTAAGTTATCATTTTACTACAGACAACCTCACTAGCAAAGCACATCGTGTTTACTACACTTTTGCATACTACCGAATTTTAGATGTAAATGATGACGAGTCCGAAGATCTCGACGCTAGTCTGTCTTCCACAAATGAGTTTACTTCTGATAATGACGAAGAAGTTACTCTTGAAACTGACCATGCGATATACGATGAGGCTGAATCGTTCAAGTCATTGCCGAAGCAACTGCGATGTGTGAGTCACACTTTAAATTTGATAGCAGCTGTGGACTCGTTGAAAATAATCAAGTCATCAGATAATCTCTCTACAAAGCATTTCGGAGCTGTAGAGAAGTGCACGCTTGTATTGAATTGCCTTCGGTCCCCAAAATTGAAAGAAATCATTCAAGAACATATAGGTGTCGCATTACTTCGCCCTGTGGTTACGAGATGGAATTCGTTATACGATGCCTTACAGCGCATTGTTGATAATAAGAACAAAATCGTACAGGTAAGTCCTAAAATCGGTATACAAAATATATTGAACGACAGTGATTTCAGGTATATCGAAGGATACCTGAAGATCATGAAACCGATCGCAGAGACAATTGATCTTCTCCAAGGGGAAACGGTTTGTCACTACGGATATCTCCTCCCATCCTTGGTGTCATTAAAAAGAAAATTGAAGGCAGTACAAAGTTCAGATACCAACGCACGGTTTGCAACACTGACTAATGGTTTAATCAAATCACTAGATGATAGATTCAAACCATTCTTCGAACTCGATGATAATATCGCTGGTGCAGCCGTTGCAGCCTGCAGCCATCCTCGCTTCAAATCGCGATGGCTCGCTTCTTTCCAGATTCCCTTCGCCGAAAAGTGGAGAACTTTTTATTAATGGCAGCAACTGAGGAATATCGTAAGGGAGGACAAACGTCTCCAGAAACAAACATCCCTGCCCCGGCAGATGAAGATTTCTTCGATTTTGGCGAAGATCCACAAACGGTTGCACCAGTTCGAAGTGGACCAGTAAGTGTTGAAATTGCGAAATACATAGCAAGTCCGAACGTCGACTTGAGCATGCTCACTGAGTATCCTATTATAAGGAAATTATTTATTAAATTCAACACGCCATTGCCATCGTCTGCACCGGTTGAGCGAATGTTCAGTTATGCCACAATGATGGACCTACCGAAATGGAATCGCTTGTTAGACGCATACTTTGAACAAAGAGTACTCATGAAAGCAAATGCCGTAAAAGCTTCAACTTGCACGAATTCTCGTCAAGGTAACAGTCAGTAACGTGTATCGTCATCATTAAAAAAAAAATACTCTTTTACGGTAGAGTGCTGAAACTGCTATTGCTTGATCGAATATCCATGGTCAAATAAACGTTTCTTTCCTTACTTAGATGGGTACCGCTATTCTCACCAATACTTTTTGCTAAAATTAACGTAACTATCGTGGTTTGGTCGAGTAATCGCCACTTGCTTAAATATCTCTGGTCAATTCAACGAGCCTTTAACTCTTTGTTCGAGGAATTGCTGTTGTCGTGAAGACTTTGCTTAATTTAACGTCACTATCGGGGTTTGGTCGATTTATCGCCACTTGCTGAATTATTTTTGGTCAATTTAATCGATGTATAACTATCTATTTCAGGAATCGCTATTACTATGAATACTTTCGTTCAAATTAACACTACTATCAAGATTTGGCCGAGTTATCGCCATTGTCATTTGTCTTCCAATTGAAGTACAGCAAAATGATGTCATTTTAACTGTGATAAACGTAACTATGTGATGATTATGGTTTCGTATATTTGAATTTAGCAATAATTCCAACGTGCATGGTATAATAAATATCAATGTATATACATCATT